>ONZH01026232.1:0-118110 GCA_900303285.1 Rhinella marina
GAAGTACCCAAGCGCCTCATAGTCATAGTGTGCCTCTTTAGAACTCAGATGTTATATTGTGCTATAATACAGTAACCTATTCTGATGTTGCATGGAGCTGTAATAGGGTGGTGTGTAGCGCAGCGTGTTGGTTCAGAGATCAGCACTGGGGTCATTGGTTCAAATCTGATCTAAAGCAACATCTAAATAGAGATTGTACAGTATGTTCGTACTGTTTTTTTTATGGGATTCCTCTGGCACTCCAATTTCCCCAAAACATACCTAAAGCATAGTGAGAGGTAAATTTGGAAATCAAATTGTGATCCCCAGTGGAATCAGGGACCAATGTAAGTGATGATCTCTGTACAGTGCTGTGAAATATCTTGGCGTACAGTATATAAACGAATGAAATATAAAGAGCCCTTAGAAATAATTAATACTAGTGATGCTTTGAGTGATACTTACTTTTAAGCATTTTAAGATCAAATGAAGTGAATGCTGAGATGACCACCTCACTACAGTGAGCAGAGCATAGTTAGGGTTAGGAATAGGTTAAATAAACTTTGCCACGTGAGCTCTTGGCACCTACAGCAACTTGGCAGCAGAAGGGATTATTATTTTCACAAGGTAATTAAATCTGAGTTATTCTGCAGCTTTATAGCCCTTTTGCACTCAGAATTTCTCACTATAAAAAACAAATTCTGGTTCCACAAGCCCCGAATGATTAATGATAAACATGGGAGAGCAGCTCTCTGCCAAAGCATTCTTAGATTTATGTTCTTCCTTCTGTTTAGAACCAATGGTTTGTTTAAGTAGCTCTGGATTCTGAACTCTCATTGCCATAATTATATTCCCTTCCTGCAAAAATAAAATGGAAAACAATGTTCTGGTAGATCTCAAAAGCTGAAAAAGTAATAAAATACAGAGCAGTGAAGAGAAGAATGGGTTCTGTTTAGGTATCACTGCCGCTAGTATCATTTCTATTTCTTTCTTAAGAATAATATGCATATTCTACTGCCATTATTATTCATGATAATACTTGGCTACAATACACTATTTGGAATTTTTTTAGTGTGAGGACTGGACTTTCTTGCTGTGCTGGAGAAGCACTAAATAAACTGACCCCTTGCTATATGAACGGCGCGTTAATTAGCAGTTTCATTAGTTATCTCCGCAGGATAATGTTCTACTGCTCATAATGTTCTACCGCTCTGTTGACACAAAGCGCTTCATTATAATGAGAAATGGTCCAATCACAAATAAACAAATATAATTGGTCATTATATGTATTGTTCTGGGAGCATAAACTTACTTTACTATTTGTTCCTATTATACTCCGTCTAGACTGTACCTGTGATGCATACAAAATGTAGCCCATGACAAATTACATATAGCTTGGCTAATTGGAAAGACTAGATCATCATCATCTCTAATTTGTGGTCAGAGATGAGAAAAATTTTCTGTCCTATCTGTCCTTTAACAATAAAATAACTTGCAATTTTCTACTGTATATATTCCAAAATCTACTTGATCTTACTCAAAAAAATCTTGAAGAAATGTTCCAATAGCTTTCTTCTCTTCAAATCTTGATAGCTTCCTATATAGTTGTGTCTAGTGGCTAGGCACTAGAGATGAGCGAATCTATTCGCTGCTTCGTAGATTCGCATCGAATCTTACAAATTTTCTCCTCCAAAGCGAATCCGTATTTTTTCGGATTCGCTTCGCATTATGTGTTCGCGCCATGTCACGGAATTTCATGATGGTGCCGAAGGCCATATTAGATTCCAGGGCATCGAGGTCATAAAGCCCTCCATTCGGGGAGGAGACCTGGACAAGCGGCTTCTCCAAAAAGAAGCGCAATGGACGTTTCGCTTAGATACTGTGTGTCCTCATGGCCTCAATGACCACATTTCATATGCGTGCTTCCTCTAATTTCCAGTTAAATTAACCTAGATGCTAAATATGCAAGGATGTATTCTTGTGTCCTTCTCTACGGCCGCATTTTTTATGTGTGCTGCCCATGGGAGATGATTAGGCATAGACTGTCACAATGTTGTCCCTAATTGAGTATATGCACTTTAATATTGAGGCATTGCCCTAGTGTCGTTGGTCTCCTCAATAATATCAATATTGCCTCTCAGATGTTACTTTTCCTCTGGGACACAAGTGATTACCGTTGCCATGTTTCATGAAATGATACATTGTTGCAAGTGTTGCACTTTCACTCATTTGTTGTTATTGTATTAGTCTTCTTCATATATCTAATATATGTCTGTGCTGTACCATTGATATGTTTTGTGTGACATCCCTTAGATGCCTGCGCCATTTAACAACTTGATTCTGGATACCAATAAGCCTGCAGGCTGTCAAATATATCTGGTATTGGACTGCAGCCTGAATTCTCATTTTGTCTTATTTACTCGCTTTTCTTAGCTTTCCTGTACTAAAGTACTTACATCCGCCGTTATGCTTCCCTAGTTCGGCGACAATGTTTCACCTCTAATTGAGAAGATCCGGCGTTGTGTGATGGAGAATGTCCGAGGCGCGCGGGGGGCGTGGCCTAATGGCACGCCCGTTCCCCGGCGCTTCGTCCCCATTGGCTCTTCTCTTACAAGGCGGGTTCTTTGAACTTGGTAAAATTGCCGATCAGACCGTGGGCGCCTCACGGCCGCCCCAGTGCCGGAGACGCTGCAGGCACGTGGTTCTTAGCGTGCGCAGCGTTCTGTCTCTTAAATCATATGTTATGGTGTATGGATGTATGGGCTCCTGATGAGTGTGAGAAACGCGTCGAGCCACAGGGCATCACCAAACTTTAAGACAGTTTATATGTAGAAGTAGCACTGTTAGGCTATCCGTCCTGAAGAGAGCAATTATACGCATGCATAAGGATTTGGCTGGACTGTAGACATGCACCAATGTGCTGGGACGCACTGATCGTCTCTCTGTGTCCTGCCTCATTCAGATACCGGCATTTCCTTAAGTCTAAGCTCTGCTTCAGTTATGTCTGACCCTAGTTAGGTGTCTAATATTGAGAGGCACCAACTTATGTAACATTTGGGTCAAACACATCTTTTTAGGCATTGGACAGGGCTGCCAGCGATAGATTTGCACCTAATAACAGGTTGAAAGTGTATCAACCGGGTGCATGTTCAATAAGATACCTTGCTGTCATCCTGTTCTGCAAGATATATCTTAGTTCAAAAATACATGAATCCCACTTTCCTTCTTTTTAAAATAAGTGACTATTAATAAAGTTTTTTGTTTTCACTTTTAAACACCACCGACATATCTGTGATATTTCGCTTCGCATTATTCCTAAATTTTCGCAAAATTTTGAACGCTAACGATACGTACGATACATACGAAACGTACGCATTCTTTGTGAGGCGGGAAAATGACGATACGCCCCCGCAAGAGTGGGAAAGTGAAGATTCGCCCCCCTCAGAACTGGAAAAAACCAGCCTGGCCCACCGGGATCTAACTATTTGCACGTATAGGGAGTGAAGACTACTCCCTTAGTACTCCACCCTCCTCTGAACCAGTTTAGACCAGCGCTGAACACTGATCAAGTAGCAAGCATGGCTAAAGAGCTGCATCCCAACTGGAACCAGATGGTCTTTGGGGAAGAGTTCCCTGAACCACCGCCCACTCCAGACATTAGGGTGTCACACTCTGAAATCAAGAGAACCCCAGCTTCAGTGGCCTTGTTTTCCTTACCTCCTGCTGAGCTTGCTGCGCATCAGGAGGCGTTTCGTCGTGAGGCAGCTCGTCGTGAGGCGGCTGATGCAGCTGCTGTGGCTGGGACGACGAAGGCGTCTGGAGCGTCCACTTCGCCGCCCAGTAGGAGATCAACACCTTTCATAAGGCAGAACCCGATTGTGCCAGCTTCGGTGACGGCCCACAAGCAGACCCTCTGGGACTACAAAAATGCCATGGAGGACTGTGTGATCCAGGTACTGGACCACCCTAGGCCGGGAGATTCTACATTGGAATGCCAAAATGGAACTGTCCTGTGGTTTTCGGTTGCGCGAGGGTCTGGCTTCCTGGCAGACGACGAGGGCGGAAAGGAGTACTTTGTGGGCTGCAGGTCAGTGAAACAGCCGTACCTGCCATAACCTCGTCACAGCCTGTACGTGGGGGATCAGGTGGAGTACACCCCCATGGCATCCCTGAAAGGCCCCTTTGCTACCGGGGTTACCCTCATTTAAAAGCCCCTGGTACCTACATCGGAACCAGAAGTGTGGCCGGATGAACCACCAGGTCCAGGACGCTTGCGCTGCCTTCAGGAGTCCCCGGATGGCGTCCTCCGGTTCAGGGAAAAGCCACAGCCGGAGCCTCTGATCCCTGGACTGCCAGCACCACTACCACCAAAGTCCTTTCAGCTGGGTCAGCGGACAACGTCATCATTTACATTCCAATCCACGGTAATCCACCAATACCAGCTGCCATGGAAGATGAAGTCAGCAGCAGCCAGGGAAGCTGGGGCTTCTTCCCTGGATGCAACCTTGCCGGAACCGCTGCAGCCGGAAGTCCTTACCCCTGCTGTCCCGGCAGGAGTATCCGGAAAAGCGCAAGTGGCTGCAGCGCTCACCAGCGTGACCACCACCCGGACCCAGTCAAGTCTGACTTCTGGAAGAAGAGGGCAGTGGAGATCCACCACGGCAGTCGGCTTGACCTACAGGAGGCAGGAGCGTCCTCTAATCTCATTCAGCATAGCTCAAGCGAGGAGGACTTCAGGTCCCTCATCTGAGGAACCCTACTACTGGCTGATTTAATGGACACCTCAGGAGGACCTATGGGAGCCACACCATGGACTACACCTGACAGGTGATAGCTAGTTGGCACTTTTTGTGTTTCTTTAGTTTGTATTGCCCCCGTTTGACTCTCACCCAGATGGACATGGCTGTCAGGACTCCCCCCATTCTGCAGAAAATTCCCAGTTGTGCCTAAGCGCGCCTAAGCGCGCCTATTTTCCTTTTTCCCCCCTACTCAGGTTATTTGGGAGCCCCCTTTGCAAAAAGGGTTCTCTGTTTACTGCTATTTTCTATTATCCATGTGGATTACACATTACCTGTTTGGATTACAATATTACCTCACGTGGATTACAATTGAATTTTGCACTATGTGTTCCAGACAGTGTTTTATCATGCCAAGGGGCCACGAGGAGAGACTCAAAAATATATCTGAGCCTTTTATGCTTGCAAATGTGAAATTGATTGCACTAAAATGTTTGCATACTTATGTCTTTGCTGTATTTTATTGTAAAGATCCACAGCACTCCAAACAATTCTCAAAGCAGGTGTTGTTTTATTCAGGCATCTGGATACAGTGCGACGTTTTGGCTCAGCAGAGCCTTTCTCAAGCAAGTGAAAGCATGTGTACAGCGCCCATATATAATGTGTATAATGTGGAGTGCCACCCAGTGTACATCCCTCTAATTATGCAAATTAGTAAACAGCACAAACTTAGTATGTACAAACATAGACATTATGTTAATAATGTTGATCATGATTACCATATAACTGGCTCTAACTCACATAAAGCTGGATAGTGAAGTTGTGTCCTTCTCCTTGGCTGTGGGGCCGGTGCATGAGAAAAACGTAGTACACGTGCAGCGTCCCGTTCACACAACCACGCATGCGCGGGCGGCGGGAAGGAGAGCTGCCTCGTCTCAATGCTGATAGGTGGTAGTAAGTGACGATATGTTCCCCATCATCAAGCCGCCCAGGGGCAGGTTACTGGGAAACTACCAATGTAATTAGAGTTGCGTCCGGTAGCTAAGCAACAGTAAACACAGACCATTCGCCTCGGATATGGGACTGGCTTTATGATATGTTATTTTGACGATTGTCCTCCTTAAGGCAGTTCTTTATTCTTCTATTGGAGGTACTCCTAATTCTATCTCACCAACTTACGCCATCTTTTTGTGGCTCCTGGTGACCAAATTCCACTGAGGTTTTGCCTATTCCCCACATATATTTTTGTGTGGAAGGGCATGACATTATCCCATGGATCAGTAGGGTGACTCCCCTGATATATGACAGTGGGGGATGATCCTGCCAATTGTGAGAGTCAGCCCCAACTATGACTTTTTCCAGACTATATAAAAATCACGAGTTTGCCCACTAAATGTGGGTCTCGTGAATATGTGCTCTGGAGATTCATACTAAAAAGGAGAATCCTCTATGTATACTACATTCTTTCCTATACTCTCACGTGGGACATCCTACCTGATCGCTGGAATGTCCCACTGAGCATTGGTTTTTGGTCCAGGGCCCATTAAATATAGCAAGTGCGTGTCATCTAAATGATGACCTTGCTTACATATGGGCTTGGACTTTCCTTAAGTCTCAGCGGCATGGACAGATAAGTGTGGCGCTTTTTGTCACACTGTCGCCCGTGACCGCTTTTATCTTTCTCTAGCTGCCAACTATCCACTACCAAATACCCTTAGCTTGCCTCATCTTACATGGGCTGAGTTCTGACAGAGAGGCAACAGGTTATGTTCATTTACTGTTGCTTAGCTACCGGACGCAACTCTAATTACATTGGTAGTTTCCCAGTAACCTGCCCCTGGGAGGCCTGATGACGTGGAACGTATCGTCACCTGCTACCACCTATCAGCATTGAGACGCGGCAGCTCTCCTTCCCGCCGCCCGCGCATTCACATTTGCGTGAATGGGACGCTGCACGTGTACTCCGTTTTTCTCATGCACCGGCCCCACAGCCAAGGAGGAGGACACAACTTCACTATCCAGCTTTATGTGAGTTATAGCCAGTTATATGGTAATCATGATCAACCTTATTAACATAATGTCTATGTTTGTACATACTAAGTTTGTGCTGTTTACTAATTTGCATAATTAGAGGAATGTACACTGGGTGGCACCCCACATTATACACATTATATATGGGCGCTGTACACATGCTTTCACTTGCTTGAGAAAGGCTCTGCTGAGCCAAAACTTCGCACTGTATCCAGATGCCTGAATAAAACAACACCTGCTTTGAGAATTGTTTGGAGTGCTGCGGATCTTTACAATTTGCTGCTTCATGGGACCTTTAAGCCAGGACCTACACCGCGAGCACCCACAATCCGATCTAAGGATATGAGTCAACGGACAGTTTAGCCTGGGTCACAGGTATAGCAGTGCTGCTTCCATTTCACTAATTTTTTCAAACTATTTGCTGTATTTTAGCTACACTGTTTTTACTGGTTCAGCAACATTCAAGCACTTTAGCCCATTGTGTGTATTCTTTTTCTGGTACTGCAATGTGTCCTATTATGCACTTATTGTACAGTTTTTTTAGTAAATTATGTACTTAGCTGGATAGCTAGCAGTGAGCACCTTACTTTTCTACCTCATATAGACTGACTCTAAAGAATGTATGCCGCGGCCTAGCCTTGTGCTTATGACGCATTCGCAAGTAAATAGTACGCTAAGGATTTGTACGTACTTTTGTACGCTAATGCTTACGTATTGCGTACTTTTAACTACGCTGACTGTACGTTCATAATTTGTGCAGGAATGTTCTCAAAACAACTATTGTTTTTTGAACGTAGATTCGACTGAATAAATTCGTATTAAGAACGAATCTTGTCAGAAATTCGTTAAATATTCGCCAAAGCGAATTTTGGATGATTCGCTCATCTCTACTAGGCAATTATAATAGGTGTAAGAGTCAAATAAAAAAATAATAAAAATATGTGGCTCATGGCTGAGAGACTCAATACAACTAGCACAGGGTTTTCAAATGGCTGCCTGTTGGACCTGTAGTTGTTTCCACAGAAAAATGTTCATAAATACAGCTTGACATGGTGTCCTCACAATTTTCTCCACTCAGTTTCAGAAAAAATGGCACCTAAAGAGCATTCTATTCATTGGGTGTTAAAGCTAATAACACTAATTTTAATTCCAATTGGACCAAGACAAAAAAAAAATGCTTATTTTTCATCCAGCTAATTAAAACTTCACATTTATTAGTATATTCTAAAAGTCAACTGTGTACCCTCACCAAGACAAACTATTTGAAAACGCTCAATATCTTTCCTATTCAGTTTATGCCACTCTATTATTTCAGCAAAGGAATGACTATGATTTAGCCCTCCTCCCCTTGCACTCACAACATGTCCCAAGTATTTGACTTGAGGTTTGAGTAGATGACACTTGTAAGCTTGTGTGTCTTTGTATGATTTGGAGTAGACAAGTACATTGTCTAGGTAGAACAAGAACATCTGGAAGTTTTTTTTGTGTACAAGACATCTTTTCATCAGTCTCTGGAAAGTACAGGGGGCATTGCACAGTCCAAATGGCATGTAATTGAACGTAAACAGACCCATATGAGCAGTGAAGGCAATTTTTTCTGTCTTCTGCTGCCATAGGAACTTGCCAATAGCAGCTGGTTATGTCCATTGTTGAGAAATAGGCAGCTGTTAATGTTTCTTCATTGAGTGGCAAGCGGTACGCATCTTTGTGCTTGATTTTCAGATAGTCCATGCAGAAGCGAATAGATTTGTCCTTTTTTTTTTTTTTACTAGGACTAAGGGGGCAGCCCATGTAGGCTTTGACTGTTTCGGGTGACATGTGCCTCTTTCATTTCCTGGATAATTTTCTTCACTGGCTAATACATGCCAGGTGGTATTGGTATGTATTCTTTTTTTTAATTTAAGGGTGTGACAATAAAGTCTCTTTAGGGTCCAGAGTCTCAATCCTGTTCATGATGCCAATTTTAAATGCAGCAAGCGCATGAGGAGCCGGAGTGCAGGATGGGGGTGGTATTAGCTGTCACAGTCAATCACGGTGGTTGTCCACTCAATGTTACTCCCTAGGGCTGTGGAGTGAAAAGAAGGGGCACCCTTTCTTCCCTCAAGGCACACCCCGATTCTAGGGCTTCTGCCTGATGGTAGTTGGGATGCCCTTAATGTTAGTCTGTAGCCTTCTTGGTCCTGAGTAGGGGGAGAATGAACGACAGCTTCTTTCCTCTCTGAACTCTAAATATAGAATCTTTGGAGCTAGGGGTGGAGCCAGGATTATTAGCCCTTAGCTGTGTCATCCATACATGGTTATACTGGTTGCAATACATGGCAAAACAATACATTGCATAACATTTAATAACATTACAAACCATTTGCAGATATGCCCTGCAACTTTAAAGATATCTGCCTGTTTTTTAAATTATAGTTCTTTACTTCAACATAAATTTATCTACAGTAGATTCTCTCATAAAATGTTTAAACTATTTTTGTGCAGAAACTGGCAGATCAATTTCAGATTTTATAAGCATGGTCAGTTCAGGTTCATCAATTCAGGCTCTTCACTTCTTACACATGTGGATAGGCTCAACGCTCTAGGACGGACAGCGGGCCATGACTAGTGGAAATGAAAGAATCATTGGCCCATAAACTTTGAGTTCACTAATAACAATTGATAGCCATGTTTAAATGTAGCAGGGAAATATCTTCCTTTTACTTCTCTAGGTTATCATAGGAACATGACCACTTTAAGCATGTACTTTACAGCTTTCAACCATATATTTTTGATGCAGAAAATTTAACATAGTGAAGCGTGTTTGGTATTGATCATGGTCTAACCTATTCTGTGTTCAGGCTTTGTATACATCCATCACTTGTCTGTATATTGATTATTCCAAAGATGTGATCGTGCAGCAGCTGTGATGCCATCATATTGTCAAGGAATATTGGTAATTCCTATATTATATCCAAAAGAAAAATGGAGTAATAACCATCAGTATAGGCAATGCAATATTCTTTATTAACAACTAGCTGAAGGACCCGGCTTTGCTCGGGTATATTTAATTTATTTCATTTGCTGTTTGTGTGTGTGTGTCATTAAAAGATATCGAGAGTGACCTCTACAATGCCCGCCCCTTTAACAGTGACCTCTAGAGCAGCCTTCCCGTTTAACAGTGACCTCTACAGCGGCCAGCCCCTTTAATAGTGACCTCTACAGCGGCCAGCCCCTTTAACAGTGACCTCTACAGCAGCCCGCCCCTTTAACAGTGACCTCTACAGCAGCCCATCCCTTTAACAGTGAACTCTACAGCTGCCCGCCCCTTTAACAGTGAACTCTACAGCTGCCCGCCCCTTTAACAGTGACCTCTACAGCTGCCCGCCCTTTAACAGTGACCTCTACAGCTGCCCGCCCCTTTAACAGTGACCTCTACAGCTGCCCGCCCCTTTAACAGTGACCTCTACAGCTGCCCGCCCATTTAACAGTGACCTCTACAGCTGCCCGCCCATTTAACAGTGACCTCTACAGCTGCCCACCCCTTTAAGTGACCTCTACAGCAGCCCGCCCCTTTAACAGTGACTTCTACAGCAGCCCGCCCCTTTTACAGTGACCTCTACAGTAGGCCGCCCCTTTAACTGTGACCTCCACAGCAGCTAGAGTGGCCACTGTCTTCACCCCAGAAAGCCAGACCTCACCGGCCATTCCCCCAAACGTGAAACAGCGCCCCCAGTTCCCATGAAGACACACCACTAAACATGAGGCCACGCCCTCCTGGCTCTGTGAAGACATGGAGGAGAAGCTGTCTGAGTGTGAGCTACTGAAAGGGTGGACATCCCTGTGTCTGTCCAGGCACTGCGTTGGACAGAGAACAGGTAGCCAGAAAACTGGACTGTCCAGCCTAAAGCCAGACATCTGGCCACCCTAACATCAGCCTTGCCCTAGGATGGCCAGAGGTCTTGTTTTAGGCTGGACAGTCTGGCTTTCAGACTCCCTGTCCTCTGTCATGAGCAGGGCCTGGATGGACACAGGGATGTCTTTTTGAACAGCTCACTCTCAGCAGCAGCACTGTGCAATCTGAGCATGAGCTGCAGGGAGAAAGTCACCCCCCACCCCCACCCCTGCAGCTAACAGAAGGCGATTTTTACCTATATTTTTAATCCCGGTCAAATGCGGCATGGAAGGGGCGTGGCCTGACTGAGGGGCGTAACTTAGTGGGATCTGGGGAGGGGTGCTTTTAAGTCCTTCTTTTGATGGTGGCCTGAATTACAGGTCGATGCCATAGTAATTTAGGAGGAAAGTGGGTAGCAGTGGAAGAAAACATCTTTTATTACTACTGAACGGTAAATATGTGAAATTTACATTATATGAGGTAATGATTGATGAAGTCTAAAATATAAGTTATAGTTATGGTAACCGGAATACCCCTTTACCATTGTCATCCACAGTGCTCTTCCTCTTTAATGCAGACCTACAGCAGTGAACTGGCTAAGTTGTCATAGAAACCTGGTGTGTGGAGACTGCCTGTGAGCTTCTATTGGCTGATAAGGGTCATGTGACCAGGCTACTATTGGCTAATGGATTTTGTTGGGAATATCTCAGGAACGGTATGTCCTGGAGAGCTGAAAACTGTTCTAAAACCTTCCCGGACACCTGATGTAGATGTGTGCCAAATTTTGTGATTGTAGCTGCAGCGGTGCGGATTCCTTTAGCGGACATACACACACACACGCACACATACACTCAGCTTTATATATTAGATATGACAACATATCAATATGAAACATGAAATAGTACAAATGTTATAGACTTGGACTAGTGATCCGTGGGCACACCAGGGGAAATTATTCTGATGATCTACCCTCTGTCGATATATATGTGTTGTCATATCACATGAAAAGCACAACATCCCAAAAGTCCATGTTTTTTTTTTAAATCAACTTATTAGGAAGTTGAAAGTGGAAAGCGATTGGCTCCAAAAGTTTTCTATACCATCTAATGTACAAATCTATGTCTCCTAAACATCAGCTTATGGTTGGTGATGCCAGGAGTTGGACCCCCATTCATCTGATTTTCATGGCCTATTCAGTGGATACAGTAACAAACGCCAGCTACTGCTCGGACCTCCGGGGCACAGATAGTGCAGGACTGCACTCACTCAGCGACAAATACGAACGATCTCCAGCCACCGGTGTTGGTAAACTCCATTAGGTTTATTTCTTCTCCATTAAAAAACAGTTGCAAAAATGGTAAATACAGACAGGCCTTACATCACTCTGACGCGTTTCGGGTGCATCTTTTCAACACCCTTAGTCATAGAGTCACTGAATGACCACATCAGTCAGACTATATAGTGGAAAAGGTAGGAGGGACACACCCAATAGGTGTGTTCAGAATTAAACAATACGAACCACTCCAAAATTAACTGTTTAACCACCATAAGAAGTCAGACTGTGTGTGTGAACAGGACCATAAAACATTACAAAAATAAACATAGAATATACATAAAATTTAAAACCAATGTACACCGTCACAGCAATATTCATGACAATCTCCAAACAAGAATATTCAATAATGTAAAATTAAATCCTGTTTTCTATTTAATCCATGGGGGATACACGATTTTAACTTGAACATCCAAAAGGCTTCCCGATTAAAAAGTCTCCTCTGTAGATCCCCGCCCCTCTCAGATAATGTCACTCTTTCGATGCCCTGAACTGCAATGTGACTGACATCTCCTCCATGTTGGTGTAAGATGTGATGGGAAACTGCTGAAATATGGCGGAATATATTTTTATTTTTATTTATATTATCTTCTCAGATTGCATCTGACAAATGCCGCCTAATCCTAATTTTTAAAGGGCCGGCTGTACACCCTACATACTGGAGTCGGCAGGTTTTACAGGTAATGAGGTAGACTACACCCTGTGTGTTACAGTTAATGTATTGTTTGTTCATGTAGGTTTGATTATCTGTACAAGATGTGAAGTCTTTAGATATGTGGATCACTGAGCAGCAGGTGCAGACATTATGGCCACATTTATATGTGTCTTTATGTTGTAACCAGGTTACATGTTTTCTCTGAATAAACTAGGAGATAAAATATTGCCCAATGTCTTTGCTCGTCTCGCTACACACTGAATTCCCTGACCGACTATCTCAGCAAAACCTGAGTCGAGTTGAAGGACTGACAAATGTTTGTTGATAATATGACATATTTTGTTATATTGTGGACTGTATGGGGTTGAAAATACCGCTCTATTTCTATCCTGTGATCTCCCCTTGGGTGTCCACATCCCTAAGCAATTCAGTCCTCTCCCTCTGACCCACCAGTTTTAAGGCTCTGTTCACACTCCAGTCAGGATAACTGCGTCTTGTTAATCTCTGTGCTATGTCAGTGGATTCTTTTTGGTAATCCTGTTCACATACACAATTACGCTTTGCTATGACTAGTTCCCCCACGGGTATACTTCTAATTGTGTGTGCAGGATGGCATGATTTGCCATGTAATATAGTATTACCTGCTGTAATCTTTCTATAGGTGGATGTAATAATCCTCCCTGTGTCTGGTGAAGCTGTCAGTTTCAAATCAAGGAAAGAAATTTCCATAAGATCACAGTGATATGTAAAATGCAAATTTTTTGTGTTATTATTTATATATTTTATGAGGTCTGGTACGGTCGCTACATCTCCAACCCATATAAACAACAGGTCATCGATGTAGCGACCATACCAGTACAGGTGGTCAATGAATGGATTATTGTCAGAGAACAGATATTGATGTTCCCACTGACACATGAAAATATTTGCGATCGATGGTGATACCTTCGCCCCCATAGACGCACCGGATATTTGTAAATAGTGCGAATTGCAAAACATAAAATAATTGTGTCAACAAATAGTGTATGGCAGTGCATAAAAAATCCTGCAGAATTGGAGTATAATCGCTATATGTTGACAAGAACCACTGTAATGCAGATATAACCTGATTTTGGGGTATGGACGTGTATAGTGCCATGACATCTGCAGTTACCCATAGAAACTCTTTTCCCCACTGGAGGTTGTGCATTGCTTGTAGTACATGCTTAGTATCTCTTATAAAACCAGGCATGGATCCAATCAATGGCTGGAGTAGGCTGTCAGCCCACTCAGACAGCCTTTCATTCAATGAATCCATGCCTGAGACTATAGGCCTGAGTGGGGGAGGAAAACAATTTTTGTGAACCTTAGGCAGGGCATGAAATATTGGAAGGACCGGATGTGCAGGGATCAAATATTCTGATTGTTTGGGAGTAATAACACCACTAGTGGATAGGTACAAAATATACACGTCCCGGAAAACCAATTTAAATATAATACAGTGAATGAAACCCACAACCCACCTAATGGACCCAGCACAGGGTTTTAGCTTCCATTGTATGCATGTATAGACATAGATATGAACAGAGATTCAAGGGGTTTTCCCAAGGAAATCTGAATACATTTGTAATTGCATGTAATTAAAAATGTATTCTAGCTACTGAGTTACTCAATGAAATCTATCTGTATAGCGCCAACTGCTGTTTGCACTTTTTCTATTTTTGCTGTCCTGCTCACTGAGATAGAGGCACATGGTCATTTCCGGCCTTCAACTGCTACCAGCTGCAGCAGACAGGATACACACCTGAGAAAGAACATGTCCCCTAAGCTGCCAGCTTGAAAGAAATATAGCAGAACAATTGGAGCAATGAATGGGGGTGTGGGACAGTGACCAGAAAAGTGGTAGAAAATCAGTATATTTCCCCTAGGTTTCTTTCATAAATAATGTACTAGTCTACAGGAAGTGGATATCTCATCTAGGATAGCTGGATGAGATATCAGAAATCCAGGAAAGATGGGTTGCCTTAGCAAAGTATTGTTTGCTAAGAGCTTTGGTTAATGGTGCTGTTGGGCCTGGATTTTTATGGAATGATGGGCAGTTTGGTAGTGGAATTTATCATTCCCTTCCTGTCCAGTTCAGGTTTTCCTTATAGCCCTCAGCCAGGTGATGGAGCTCAGTTCATTATTGGGCCATAAAGGTATGCACTAGGTACAATGGGGAGGGGGATGGCTGTAAGCCATCCATATAGAAAGGGTAATCTTCTGTTCAGTTAGTGCTCAACCAAGAAATAATTTATTTTTATATTTTGCCTGAATGTAAAGGCCTTATATATATTTTTGTTTGGTTTGTTTATGAATGGAAAGAAAGAAAGAAAGCAGGCAAAGCCCTGTATGTACTTTTGTGTCACTGTCCCTGACTGTTGTGCCTACTAATATTGACTTGACCCAATGGTGAGGTCTCTGGATCGATGTGAGGTACAGGGATGGTTATAGCTTTAGAAAGAGGTTGTCAGGTACCACATTATGTATCATTTTCATTTTTTACATTATTCATGGGATAACCTTTAATTCAATGTAACAACCAACTGTGTGACAAACCAGAACAGTTGTCTCCTCCCTTTCCCACATAGAGTTGTTTCAGTGTGCTAAAACTGTATGCTAATGCTTCATCTAGCCATATAAAATATATTTTTGGTGGAGAAGCTCTTTAAGTGAATTGTAATGCAAGGGGGCAGAGCTTGCCAATGGCGGAGTGAGCAACATGACTCTCTGGCTCCTGAATGTCTCCAGCATACTTACCGATAACAGGGCACTCTTGATAGCTTCTTACCCACGATGGGTCATAGGAAGGGACCCGCTTCAACACCCACTCCTGCAGACCGGGATTCCGGGGACATTTCCCGCTTCTTCAGCTCGTCTAGCCAGATGGTCGGGCCTGTAGAAGGAGGAATATGCAGCGGCATCCTCAGGCTCCTCGCCTCAGCAAGGGGGCTCCCCCACCACCACACCCGGGTCTGTGAGGCTCCTTGACCTGGGAGATCATAATGGAGATTGGGACTGGAAACTGAATCTTAAGGCGCTGCCCACCAAATCTGAGCTAGATGCTCTATTCATGAGATTGGAGGTCTCAGACAAGCAAGACATTGTGACCCTTCATCAGGATATTTAATATGTCGGCCAGAGGGTGGAGGAGATGGAGGAGCTGCAGGAACAAGTGCTTACAGTACTGGATTCACATCAGAAGGCCATACATGACCATAACATGCAGATCCCGGTCATTTTGACACACCTGGACGATATTGAGAATAGGAACCGGAGGAACAACATTCGAATCAGGGGGCTCCCTGAATCAGTAACCCAGCCAGACCTGGAATCTTGGGCATATGAATATTTTGGCAAGTTGTTAAACAAGGACTCTGGTCAGCCAATTGAGATTGATTGCATTCACAGAGCTCTGGGCCCTAAAATGGGAGATCTCTCCCGCCCTCGCGATGTTATATGTAGAATCCATAAAGACAAAGAAGCCATCCTTCGAGCTGCTTGAGACTCGGGGGCCATCCTTTTTGAAAAAAAAGAACTCCTCATCCTTCCAGACTTTTCTTGGTGAACTTTAATGCTCCGAAAGCCCCTAAAGCCTTTCCTGACAACTCTCCGGGACAATGCTATCATCTATAGATGGGGAATTCCCTTTCACCTTATTGCCAAAAAGGATGGGAAAGCTGCAACTTTTAAATCCCTAGCTGACGTACCAAAGTTACTGGAAACCTTTTATCTGCCATCAATGGACATCCCCGAGTGGCCAAAACTGTGCCCGGTTCTTTTCGTCCTATACTGCAACTGGCAGAAGTCGATGCCCAAGCCACAGAGGACCCCACAATGCCCTCAAGCACCAGTGGACTGAAAAGCTCACCAAAGCACCTATGATGTTGTATTTTCTCTTGTTCTTCTTTTACTATTCTTATTTCTATCTACAGGTTCACTACTGATGACGGACAGCGACTCTTTCCCACAACAGCTAAAAAAGGACTGTTATTTTTGCCTGTTTCATTGGCATGTATTTAGGCCGCATACACGCGATTCCCATGCCCTGTTATGTATCCTGCCCTATTTTCATATTTCTGCAGCCAGGGATTAGTATGGCTGCTGTTTGCCCTAGACTTAATCTTCCCCACTTAGGGACTTAGCACTCTGTGCTGTTTGAGACTGGGGTCATTGCTTAGTTTTCCACTGAGCCATTTTTTCTTCCTTTTTTGTGTTTTCACCTCTGAACGTTATGTTGTCACATTCTTACCTCTGTACTTGTCTACCTCCCCATTTGTCTTCCCCTCCTTCTGTTTCTCTACCCTGGGTAGGGGGTCTGACCACCTTGGGATTTCACCTATCTAATTATCCTCCATGATGACGCCTCTTTCATTTTGCACTTACAACGCTAGAGGCCTCAACAAACCTGAGAAACGTAGCCAGATCCTATACCGTTTTCACAAGAAAAGGGTTATGCTAGTTATGTTCCAAGAAACCCAATTTAAGGCTGCATCCACGCCCAGATGTAATAACAGATACTACCCAAATTGGTTCCATGGCCCCACTCCTCTCAAAAAGGCAGGAGGAGTCTCCATTGCCTTCCATAAAAAATTTCACCCCACAGTCTTTTCTTCAGACACTGACCCTAGAGGACAGTTTATTTTTCTTAAACATTCAGTTGGTCACTCCATGTTTATTATGTTTATTTTGCTAACCAGGGACAGACGTCCTTTGGATCCAAGATCCTCAGAAGATTAGCCAGATTTGCAGATGGCTCTTCGATCATTTTAGGAGGCAACTTTAACACGTGAGTTCAGGGCCAGCCTTGTGGCACTTGGACTAGTTGATCTGTGGCGTGTACTGCATTCGGGTGTCAGGGACTATAGCTGCCATTCACAATCCCACAATAGTTATGGCAGACTGGATCACCTTTTTATTTCTCAGACACTCCTGGATTCTGACCCTTGTTGCTCAATGGATGCTCTGTTGTGGTCATACCACTTACCTGTATATGGCCTATTACTGTATGTCCTCACCCCACCCCCTCTCGCCCATTTACGTGGATATTAAATGATAACCTGTTAAATGACTTGGTTTGTATGACAGATATACGTGCAGCCATTCAAGACTTTGCTAAAAACCACCAGTCTGATACAACAGCAGCTCCTGTGAAATAGGAGACCCTTAAATGTGTGATCAGGGGTTTATTCTTATCTCATGGCGCCAGGCTAAAAAAAAGAGCGTTCACACAAACTTGCTGCTCTTCTTGTTGAGCTAAATCATAAAGAGACTGCAAATAAGACTTCCCAGTCTGACCAACTTAAAGCAGAAATGTCTTCAATACGCCAGCAAATTCTTAAAATACTAGACCCCAATCCCTATGTATTCGAGATAAAATTAAACAAGGCTTCTATGAATACGTTGATAAAAGTGGGAGGTGGCTGGCGAGGGCACTTCAGCCACAGATACCTCTCTCTCATGTATCAACTATTAACACGGCTTCTAGAGGCCCTGTCCATTCCCCCTCAGAAATTACTTCTGAGTTTCGGACCTATTATTCAAATCTCTATGACCTTGGGGCTAGACAGAGTGATAGTTCTGGGCCTACCTCTGAGGAGGTCCAACTCTATCTAAGCAAGTTTGGCCCTACATGTATTCCAGATTCCTAATCTGCAGACTTGGAGGAGGACTTCTCTTCCGCAGAGCTTATGTCTGTCATCAAAGATCTCAAATCCGGGAAGAGTCCTGGGCCTGATGGCCTGACCCCTAGTTTTTATAAACTGTTAAGAGAGGAGCTGGCCTCAACCATACTCCAGGCATTTAATGCTATGTTAAGAAGCTGCCCCTTTCCCCATCAGGCTTTACAGGCTCACATTACGGTCATCCATAAACCGGGCAAGGACCCATCCTTATGCGCCAATTATAGGCCTATTTCTCTACTTAATATAAACTTAAAGCTATATGGCAAGCTCCTGGGCCTGCGTCTAGATCCACATATACCTGGGTGCGTACATAGGGAACAGGTGGGCTTTGTTCTGGTAGGGAGGCCCTGCGATATACCTTAACATCTATAGGATTAATAGCTAGAGTGCACTTGATGAAATCACCTTTATGCCTGCTCATTGTAGATGCAGAAAAAGCCTTCAATAGGGTCAGCTGGTGGTTTTTGGCGGAGACACTGGGACATACAGGTCTGGGGAGAAGGATGATAGCCAGGATTCTTGCATTGTATTCTTCTCCTTCGGCACAGGTCAGAGTCAACAGTTTAATATCCGACCCCTTTCCCATAGGAAATGTAACTCGCCAAGGATGCCCCCTCTCCCCATTTCTATACATCCTAGTTATGGAAGCACTAGCTAATGCCCTTTGAATTTCCTTAATGGGCTGGTTTGATCTAATAGGCAAAACTGAACACATCTTGTCCCTGTTTGCAGACGACCTTTTGTTATACTTAACATCACCTAGAGTGGGTCTGCCCTCGGTCCTTCAAGAATTTGAACTCTTTGGCCATCTCAGTAACTTCAAGGTGAATATTCAGAAGTCAGAAATACTGAACATCACCCTTCCTCTTAGAGAAGTAACCCAACTTAAGGAATCATTCTCCTTTCAATGGGCCTCACAATCCATCAAGTATGTAGGAGTTCACCTGTCCGTAAATCCCTTTCACCTTTTCAATCTTAACAATAAACCTCTATTGAGATCCATTGAGATAAGTCTCTGGAGGTGGTCCTCCCTCCAAGTCTCATGGTTTGATAAAATCAATGCTCTTAAAATGGACATTTTACCCAAACTTCTGTATGTATTCTAGACAATCCCATGCAAGATCCCCCAAACATTTTTTCCCCTCCTCCGGAGACTGGCTTCTCAATTTATATGGAAAAACTGTAGGACACGATTAAGCTCAGGGGTGTAGCTAAAGTATCAGGTGCCCTGGTGCAAGAGTTCAGCTTGGGCCCCCCTTCCCTCAGTGCTTTGTGGCCAGGGGCAGGGAAGCACATAGCCTTCATGTTGCCTGAGTCAAAAATTGAAACGGCATTCTCTCCCCATGCCAAATTCTTGACCTAACCCCTTCCCTAAGCCAGAGGTGTAATTTGCACAACATGCACTTTCTATAATACCGGTGTCTTCTTGTGTGGCACTAGGGTCTTTGGGCCCCCTCAGGCTCCTGGGCCGGTAGCGACTGCTACCTCTGCACTCCCTATAGATACACCCCGATTAAGCTATAGCCTACTGACAAGTCCTAAAACATCAGGTGGAGTAGGCCTTCCCAACTTTCTCACATACTACATGGCAGCGATTTCGAACTGTGTTCTTGACTTGCTACATAATAGGCACACAAAATTGTGGGTGGAAATGGAACATGACCTAATGCCACACTTGACCTCAGCCATTTTTTGGTCTACATTTTCCCCACAAGCACAGATGCCCTACCCTCAACACTCGCCACTCATGGTATCCTTGGCGAAGTCTTGGAATAAGTTTGCATCTAAACTCAAGCTGGTCACAGTGCAAGGCCCACTCACAGTTATAACAGATCACCCATCCTTGCCCCCGGGTCTAAAATCTATCCTGACCTTTAGTATATCGAGCAGGAATTTAACTAGAGTAGTGGACCTCTAGGATAATAATGGCCTACGCCCCCTTAATGACCTTTACCACCTTCTACCCCACTCTCCTGGCCATTGGTTTCTTTGTTTTCAGTTACGCAACTTCATTAACTCCCTGGCACCAGCATCACAGTTATGCGCACCCCTAATAGACTTTGTGTCGCGGGCTGGGCACCTGGACATGCGATATCGCTCATTTACAACTTATTAAATACTGGAGAGATTGGGGACGGTGCTCTCAATGTATCGCCAGCGGTCCCTAGTTTCATTACTGCTTGGGAGAAGGATTTGGGCACCACCCTAACTGTAGAGCAATGGAATAGATCACTATTGTTTACCCACACTTCCTCAGTGTCATGTAAATTACAAGAGCTTAATTATAAGATCCTGACACGGTGGTATAGGACTCCGGTAAAGCTTCACCAGTTTTATCCTTCTGTACCTGACACATGCTGGCAATGTTCAGAGGCAGTTGGGAACATGCTGCACATCTGGTGGGATTGCCAGGGTGTGGCTCCCCTGTGGAGAGACTTCTTCACTTGATATAATTTCCTTTACAGATGTAATATACCTACCTCATCTGCAAAAGCTTTGTTATCTGTTTTTCAGAGTCAGATTCAACATGTTAAGAGAGGAGCATTTAGACTTTTTATTTTAGCCATGAGACAAACTATTCCTAACAGATGGAGATCAACTGAGAGTCTTCAGATGATAACTTGGATATCTGCACTCAATATTCTTGTTCATATTGAAGAGCTCAGAGCCACAGATCAGGATCGAGTGTCTAACTTTGCACAGACCTGGGATCCTTGGCATCAATTTCGCAAATCCACACATTTCTCAGATTGGCTAATCAAAGGCATTGTCCCAACTCAAATTTTCTAGTCGGTCAGTGTCTCTGATAAGGTATACATTTTAGCCCTCCTATCCTTTTGTTTCTGTCTAGCTTCCCTGGTGTGTCCTCGAATCTGTACTTTTCTTGTCTGCTTCATTGTTTTCATATCTTACCATTTGCACTATATAATAACTGCGATAACCTTGCACCTAGGTTTGCCCCTAGGATACATTAAATTTCCATCGCTATTAAGCCGACTCTAGTCAGTGAACAAGAATATGCCTTGACTATTGCATTATTGTACTGTTACACATTGTAGTTGGAGATTTATTTTATTGAATTTCTGCTATATTCACTTTATTCTTGTATTTTGTATAACTGGTTAATAAAAAGAGATTGAACCATAAGTGAATTGTAATGCTTTAGTTATTGTTACGAAAAGGTCACAAACAATTGTCAGCCTCTGAATATTCAATATTCTGTTCAGAATATATCTTTCTTGAGTTAGAAAAACCTATTAACTCTTCAGCCAATCCTAGAAATGGAAACTGTTAGCTATTCAAGTTTAATCTAAAAATTCCTATTAATATATAGTGGCAATACTGTGGCACTATAAATTACTGTAAACCAAGCAATCATCGGCAAACTGCTAACAAGAACACAAATATAAAAACTGTCAAATGCATCTCATAATATTCCAGAACAAATATGGGGAACAGGGGTCAGTGACCCCCCACCTATTAGATATTTATTGTGCTGCATTAACTATGCCAGCATGGATCGTGATTTTTTACAACCACACTTCAAACACACAGCATACAAAATTCATAAAAAGAAACATGCAGAATGCTCCCAGCAACAGTGCCAGCAGTGTAGCCATAAGAAAGAAGTTTCCTTAAGCAGGAGAATGTTTACCTGAATGAAGCAATGTGTAATAAATTACAGAAGCATTGTGAACCAGGCAACTGTCCTGCTGAATCCACAGTTCTTGGGTGGCATGCCACGTTTATTTAAGAACTAAGTAGATTCTAAAGCCTGTATTACCCTGCACAATTTTTCAGCAGATAATTGCTAACGAACGTTCTCATAAATATTCATTAGCAATAATGTGGCAGTGTAATACTGCCGCCGATTGCCCGATGAGCGAGCAGACTCAGTTACTGGGCAATCCAAATCTTTTGACATGTTAAAAAATTATTGTTTGCAGGTGAGAAATGGTGGTGTCCAATAATAATCTGCCCCCAGCAAACCACTGTACAGCATGGGGACGAGCGATGGCGTAGTGATCGCTCCTCCCCATGCCGTGGAAGAGATCACTGCATGTAATAGCTGATGTCTCGTCTGCCACATCTTGCTGTGTAATACAGCCTTCAGAGTCTGAGAAACACTAATCTACTGAAATCAGCACTAGATATAAGCAAATTGATTCTCCACAAATCAAATTTACTATGAATTTCCCAAAATCATCGGTTTTCATCGAATACGAAACTGTTGGAATTTGTCAAGTATGAATTGATCCAAATGATCTTTGCTATTTTACAGATCCGAAATCAGAGAAGATGGAGAAGGCTCATATGACCTTAGGCAACCCATAATGTCTTGCAGGCAGTCTCAGCCAATGAGATACTATAGGTGTGAGGCACTGATGACTCCCTAGACATGTTATAGGCGCTATATAACATCCCAACCAGGAAATACATGTGTTTTTTGGGGTTTTACATCGGAGAAAAAGGACATCTGACAGAGATAGAAATATTAAAACACAGAATATAGATAGTTAAGTGTGAATGAGTAAAAACTCCATTACACTGCCTGAACATCAAGTAGATATTCAAGTAGGAACGCTTGTTAGTGGTAATCTGCCAGTGTAAAGGTGCTGCTGATTACCCAATTAATGCGCCAAACATTGAATCATCAGGAAATTGCCTCTTTGATATGGTCATCTAAATCATTGTGTTCTGGCAGCTCATCCTAATGTCTAAACTGCCTCTGCTGCCGGCAAACAATTATTCCGTATGGGGATTTGCAATGGCATTAGTGATCACTCCTCCTCCTCTGCAGCCACTACTACTACCCCTATACTGCTTCATATCTCCTGTCTTGTCCATCATGTTGCACTGATACTGCTGCTGCCACAGCTTTAATTGTTTCTACTCCTTCTGCCACTACTAGTAGTCACTGCTACTGCAGCTACAGCTAGTACTATACCTGCTACTGTAACTATAGCCCTAAGCAACACACATCTGTTGCCTTGTCCATCATGTGTACTGTATTACCTCTGCTGCCTCTGCTACCACTACTAATAGCCCTGCACAGCCGCACATCTCCTACCTTGTCTATCATATTCCATACTATAATGCTGCCGCTGTAACAGCTGCGACAACTACTACACCTGCTGTCGCTACTACTAGCCCTGTAGAGCCACACAACTCCAACATGCTTCTTCACATTCCAAGAAGATCAGGCACACTGCTACTGGCACATATGCATTGCCCTTCAAAAAAGGATGATTTTTTAACAACATTTATTTTAAAAAGTTTAACGTTCTGACAGTACAATGTGTTTTTAAACAGACTTATTGTTACCATCAGATATCATCTATTTACCCCAGCTATGTATGTCACTGTCACCAGGCTTGGACTGGCTCAAAGGGAACTGGTAAATCCACTAGTGGGCCCCTAGTCCCCCATCTTCTGCACAAGTGGCACATGGCACAGTAGACTGACTGCACTACATATAGATAAGCAGTGCATAAGATCTCAACCAGCCAATGTTCATCTAAAATTGGGTACATTATTTGACAAACTACCCAGTTTATTATTATAGATGCATTGGATGGCTCAGGTGACTTGTAGGTACAGAGAGGGCAGTCAGTACCATCTTTTATCAGGAACCTGTCTTCTCGAACCCTCCGGAGGGCCCCCATAATCTATCATCTTGTAGCATCTTGCTGCTGCCTGCCGCTGTGTAAGCAGATAATATTTAGATGTAGCTGTACAGTGGGAACCCAGAATGAATTACACTGGTGGGCAAAAGGGACCCAAGTCCGACACTGTCTGTCACTTAGCCATGGCCAATGCTGTCTTGCAGTAAAGAAACTAGAACTAGAAAGGGTTGGACATCGTACTAAAATACCCAGTATCATCATACACAACTTTTCAGGGCATTTGGGGCACTTATGATTTAGAATTGAATTGAATCAGACAGCTAAATCGACAGAATTGAAACTGAAGTGAATTTCAGGAAATTCACTGATCTTTAATCCGCTCAGAATAATTCTTTATACTGGAATAATAGTTTAGAAAATGGCATCCATTATTCATTTTGACATGTTGATGAGATGAGAGTAACATCATTTGGATACTTAGCAGATTATGGGAGAAAAGATCTAGAGAGGACAGCATGATTGATTTCCAGGTCTGAAGCTGCCTTTTTGATCCAATATTTTTTTTCTTTTTGCAGCTTTTGAAGCCATTGTCAGGAGGTTAACGTTGTCAAAATGATTCATGCTGAATGGTAAATATGGTGCATCTTTAGACACACCTATTGGCTTATTTTTGCAAAAAAAAAAAAAGTGCCAGAATTTTGGCCCAATTTTTGCACACATTGGTGCATCTTCTGTCAAGTGATGCCTCTTTTCCATTAAACAATACTCCTTTTCTAATACACCATGCCCCTGGTGCAAAGGATTGTTTACAACACATAATGCATGTAAGAAACATGTACACCACTTTCACTGTGCAAATAATGCTAGAATGCTGGCATATTTAGCTTGGTAAATCTCTGCCAATGACTAAATCATGAAGAGGAAATGGCTATTAAATAACTTCACAATTCTGTCACAATTTACAGTGTCTGCCATAGTACTAGAAAATCTGAAATCTCTTGTAGGTTAACTAGTTTTTCTAATTAACATTCAATGTTGCTAAACATTAAACATCAGTTGCATATTTTAATGTTGCTCTTGCTTTTTATTCAGATTTTTCTTTGCTTATTAGTTTCTTGATTGGATTTTTAGATTAATTTGATATTGTATTTCTTGATGAGGTATATTTTCTATCTTTTTTATATGCAGTTGTATATATTTTCTTATCTCGCATCTGTTATGCCTTATATGAAAATAAATTATGCAACAACTCAACGTTTCATGTGTCTGAAAATAAATAATTCATTTTGTCTTTTTCAAATGCTAAATGATTATGTGACAATGCAACATTATATGTAATGTTACTGTCTGTCTTAGATGGCATTAATGAGACTGATGTAGAATGCAGCCTATTGTTTTGCTGACATTTTTTATGAGTATTACCTTTGTTGTATAATTCGCATTATGTTATATACTTCAGAAGCTGAAACCATAAGGTTTTTTTATTGTTTCTTAGAATTATGTCTCATCAGTCCCATTTTGTTTTTGATGGAAAAACTAGCGAGTCTGCAGAGTTATTCTTAGCATTCTAAACACTAGAACCTAGGTGGATCCATTAGCAAATGGATCTGTTATACTGTACAGGACATGGATCCATTATTTACTAAAACCATGATGGTAGTATGAATGGTACCTAAAGCATGCAAAGCAAGTTCAAAATCCATGGTATGTAATAAAAGTATTATGTATTTTACTAAAAATCCAATATAATCATGCAAACAATCATATAACAAACATAGATGAATTCAATCAAGCATATGTCTGCTAGTGAGAGAGATGGATTCTCTGGATGTGATTGTGTAAGCAGCTGACATGACGGCTATCTAGCTGCACTATATCATGTCACTTCCACTTTAGTAGTCACTTTTCCTCAGTCCTAACTAATTTGGATTCTGAGAGCAATTACACTCCAATTTTCACTAAACAGGTCTCAGAGTCTCAGAACTTCACACACAGTGCTTCTGCTCGTCTCAGCAGTCGCAGCAAAAGTGATGCGTCACTGGCTTACCGAGCCTGAGCCAATCAGAGCAAGCCCTGCCCACTAGGTCAGGTGACCGCTTTCTACCCGGGCTTTTGCACACGATAAACAAACTAAAAGGAAAATTTTGCTAATGAATTGAATTTGTATGTAATACGTAACTTATACGTAGCAATAGCGTATAATTTATAGGACAAACTACGTAGCGAATGCGCACAAAGCCGAAGCGAATCACCTAATATTCGGATTCGCTTTGCAGCTAAAAAATTCCAAGATTCGATATGAATCAACGAATCGGCGAATAGATTCGCTCATCTCTAATAACAATCAAGAAGCCCCTCCCTGCAAACACCAAACTAAGCATGAGGGAACTTGTGTTTTACAAATTTGAGTTCTTGGTTTGGGTTTTATTACAATTCCGATATGGATTCCGTTACCATGGACCATAATGGAATTCTAAGACGGAATGCATAACAGAATGCCTTTAAGAGGCATTCCGTTTTGCATTCCGTCATAATAGAAGTCTATGGGCCGCATAACGGATCCATCTGGTTTTCGTTATGCAGGAATCCCCCACACAGGAGTTGGCAAATCCCCCACAAAGCGCATGGAGGACACCTCATGGAAGGGATGGAAGGCATACAATGAAGGGAGTGGAGTCTCAGAAAAATGAGCATGTCCATACCTGACAAAAAGGACTAGTGGTGCACTTCACACACCATACTCTTCTGTCTCCTGCAAGCCAACTTGTTAAGAATAGCTAATAAGCCACAGTATAGTATGGTGCATGCTCGGCTGTACTGAACATTTTTTATGGTTTACTCCATAGCAGTGTACAAGTCTTACTAAATATTTTCCAGTATGTGGTGGAGGAGGGCACCACATTAGTTAGGGGATCCTAATGAATGGAGTTTTCTGTATACCTGGAAACTTTAGTCTTGTCCTGACTGATACATACATTTTAGAAATGAGCAAAGTTCTTGATATCTATGCAGGCTCGGACTGGCCCACAGGGGAACAGGTGAATCCCCCGGTGGGCCCCTGAGCTTGGTAGGCCTCTAGTCCCCCACCTCCTGCACAAGTGACATATGGCACAGTAGACTGACCTATAAATAGGCTGCCTAAGATGCTATGCAGTACATTGCCCATGTCCATATAAAAGACTGGATAGTGTGGGCAGGTAGCATATGCATGTGGGCCCACAGAGTGAGCTTTACAGTGGGCCCCCAAAGGGAATTTTACTGGTGGTCCCTAGACACCCCAGTCCGACCCTGTATCTATGTCTGGTTCATTGAATTTTTTTTAAAAAAATGGATTGTGTCCAAATCAATTCTACGTGAATCAAAATTGCTCTTTCTCTCCTCCCCCCTCTGAACAACCCATTCTCACATTTATTGGGAACATCAGCAGTACAGCGAGGATATGGAAAGGTAGAGTAATAATGGCATGTGGCCACAATAGTATCAACAGCAGTAGCAGCACAGAATGGAACAGACAAGGCAGTAGACGTGTATGACTGGTTAAGAGTATTTTGCTTTGATAGCGATGGTCTAAAAGCATAGCTATCCCCTAACCATCTGATTGCTTCATGGTAAGTATATACTTGAACAAAAAACTAAATAGGACTCCTAAAACATCAATTTAATAGATATACAATAAAAAACCCGCGAAAAACGCAACTGGGTACATAGCAATAATATAGATAGGAAAATGAAAAAGCATGGGCCTATAAAACCCTGGTCTGTCCCTGTGCAGCCCTAGGGTAGGCCCTTTGCCCAGAGAAGCCCCCGGATGGTGGGGGTTCACTGTCCGCGTACCTATCCTGCAGATCCTAATAAAACCCTGAGGCTCTGCAGGACCCAAAGGTAGGTAATAGTAACCCCAATAAAGTGACCCCAACGCGTTTCGCCCACGTCTGGGCTCCTCAGGGGGAAATATACAATAACCAAGGGGTATTAGGCAAAATGAAACCAACAGCACGCAGATGCAAAAATCCCAACTGGGACTGATACCTGCCACCTCAGATGAAAGCTGCAGCCCATGGATGGAGCCTACGGGAGAGAAGGATCCACGTGTCAAGATAATGAACAAGCACAGCGTACAACTTAAGATGGAGCAATACATATAAACACTTACATTGATGGCAGTTTAATGTAATCTAGTCCCAGGCGGCGGCGTGCTAACAATGCCGCCGCCGAACTGGGTTTAAGAAGGCAAGCTCCCTCATATCCGCTCATGTGACTTCCGGTGAGTGGAACGCATACAGGAAATGCGGTGCGTTCCACAAGCAGCCGGGGGCGTCAGATGTTACGATAGCAACCACCGACTGCCCGTGAGTGTCAAACTGTACAAGATAGAAGCAGGGCGCATGTACATGCAAAGAAAGCAATGTAAGTACAAGATAGAGGGAGCTCAGCATGCTGAATGCTTAACAAGGAGGCGGAAGGTATATATATCGCAGGGGATTATGCACGTGACAAAAAGGAGATGAAAAAAGATATTGAAAGTAAATAAATAAAAGGATAAACCAAATAAATAAAGATGCGGTACGGAGAATGACCTCACTCCACCGAATACAAAAAGCAGGCGGTAACCTACCGCCAGACTAGCAATCAGCGCTAACTACCAAAAGGAGGCTATAACATAAATATATACAGAACAGGAAAGGAATTGCTAAATGAAACAAGTGAAGGTCAATCTCTCGTTAAGGCCCAAGGGGGACTGGGATCGGAAGTAATAAATCCACTCGGCTTCTTTTTGTAGAATCTTCCGGTCCCAGTCACCCCTTCTAGCCGAACGGGGTACAAGTTGTATAGCAGCAAACCGCACCGACCTAAGATCACCTCCATGACAGGTATTGAAGTGATGGGCTACTGGGGTGTCACGTTCATTCTTGATGTCATTGACATGTTCGAGAACTCGCTTCCTCAGTTCCCCCACCATCCGGGGGCTTCTCTGGGCAAAGGGCCTACCCTAGGGCTGCACAGGGACAGACCAGGGTTTTATAGGCCCATGCTTTTTCATTTTCCTATCTATATTATTGCTATGTACCCAGTTGCGTTTTTCGCGGGTTTTTTATTGCATATCTATTAAATTGATGTTTTAGGAGTCCTATTTAGTTTTTTGTTTATATTAAGAGGTGTCTCCAGCACTACTTATCTTGCCATTTGATATATTTACTCAGTGTATTTTGGTCCTATATTGTGTTTCTCTATGGCTAGCTTTCTGTCTGGCAACGTTTTCACCGAGGCCCTTTTACAGGAGGCACAGGACATTTTTTCGGAAAAAGAATTGCCTAATTTATCTGGCCCTGCTAATTGTAAACAAATTTTTAAGGATCTCTATATTGGTTACAGAAATAATATTCAATCATGGTGGGAAATTAGGTCCTTGGAGAGCTATTTATCCCACCAGATTGTTCCCAAGGGGCTGCGGATTCAGATTAAACCGGCTTTACGCATTAATTCCCCACAATTGACCCATAAATGGGAGCTCGAACTTACCCAGAGCTCCCTGCGACTTATGAGCCTCTTGTTGGAGGAAGAAAAGCTGACTTTTGAGAAATCATCAACTCTTTTGAAAGGCTTGATTGATTCAGCTCTAAAATTCAAGACTGACTTGGAGTTTAATAAACGTGAAGAGTCTCTCAAAATTTCTATTGAAAAATATCAACTACTTATTAAAGAACGTAAGCATCGCCAATTCATTAGGGACCTTAGTGAATTTAAAGAAAACAGGGCCTATACTGTTTCCAATTTACCAGGTTACCAGACCGAGTCAGAGGTTTCTTCATCCGATTTCTCGGACACAGAAAAATCGAATTTATCCAGGGCTAAGAATAAACCCAGAAAAACTAATAAAAAATGGCAACGGTGGAATCGTCAACAGTATGGACAGGGATCAAGTTCCTCTTCTGGTCCCTCCTCCTCCTCGGCATCTTTGCCACCTCCATCCACTCAACCGCAAGGGCAATCATCTTTTTTAGGAGTAAATCTAATACCATACCACTTGAGGGACCGGGCGAAACCCGAAATGCGCCCACAGACTCCCTACAAATAATTAACTTGTCTACACATTTATTGACTGAGGATGAAATTTCTTTATTACAGAAGGGTCTGTCTTTTGTTCCTACCACTGGGTTCAATTCATTCATATGGACCAAGGATTTGAACCTTTTCTGTAGACGCCTCAAGTGGTTTAAATTTTATCAGAACACTAACCGCGATGCTTGTCTTAAAGCTGGGGTACATCCTGATGACTTCCCAGATCTCAAGATCCTTATGGATCTCTGGGAAGAAAGTTCCCGTTTACCTGGTGATGGCCCCTTCACAGATCTGAGACTTCCTAGTACCAAAACCCCGCCACCTGGGAACTCTGAACATATTGACATTTTTCTTAAACTTGTCACCTCCGAGGTAGAGAAGCTAGATGTTTCGATTTCCTCTGACTATAATCTATCATGGAGGGAATACACTGCTCTAAGAAACCTCGAACGTAACCATGAGTTAATTGTGAAACCCTCTGATAAGGGAGGTAACCTTGTGATCTTGGATCATGTTCAATATGTTAAGATGTGCCTTGACTTACTAGGAGACACTAACAGCTATCGCGTTCTTGAGTCAGATCCTACCACTCTTTTCCTGGGTTCCTTGAAACAGATCCTGGTCAAAGGTTTGCAGGACAAGATAATCAGTGAGACTGAATTTAACTTTTTATTTCCAACTGTTCTAACAATTGCCACCTTTTATGCCTTACCTAAGGTCCACAAGGGGCTGGAGGTCCTCAAGGGTCGTCCTATTGTCTCGGGGGTAGGATCGCTTACTCATCATTGCGGCCTATACATTGATAAGGTCCTTTGTGGATTTGTGACGTCCCTGCCGTCCTCCACCCGAGACAGTATGGATTTTCTTCGAAAAATTGAATGCCTTAATCTTGACCCTGGATCCAAGGTTGCAAGTATAGATGTAGAATCACTTTATACGTCTATCCCACATGATAGAGGTATCCAGGCTGTCACGTACTTCTTGAACACTAGAGGTACCCAGTTCAACAGACACAACCAGTTCGTCCTGGATCTCCTGTTATTTACTTTAACGCACAACTATTTTCTGTTCAACGGGGTCTTCTACCACCAGCTCAGGGGGACTGCGATGGGGAGTCCTTGTGCCCCTTCGTATGCCAACCTCCTCCTGGGCTGGTGGGAGGACACCGTGGTCTTCTCTGAGCGGTCACTCATGTGGAATAGCGGTGTGGCGTTTTGGACACGCTACATCGACGATATATTCCTCATTTGGGGTGGCAGCTGTGAGAGGTTCACTGACTTTATATCAATGTTGAACGAGAATGCTATTGGTTTATTTTTTACCTCTGTCCTGGATCATGTCTCCCTGACCTTTCTGGACCTTACTGTCCTAATTCAGGACAATCACCTTAGTACTACTTTGTTCCGTAAGCCCACGGCCACCAACAGCATCCTGCATTGGAATAGCTACCACCCTTACACCTTGAAACGGGGTATCCCTAAAGGGCAGTTTCTGTGCACTCGTCGAAACTGCTCTGACCACAATACCTTTTTACAGGCGTCTAGATAGCTCCGTGCTCGTTTCAGAGCGAGGGGCTATCCGAAGGCGGTTTTGGGGGGTGCATTTAGGGCAGCTGATAACTGCGATAGAGGCGAGCTTCTTATCCCGAGGGCACGCAAGACGGACAACGACACCTCGACTATCCGCTTAATTTCCAGTTTTGATGTGGCACACAGGGAAATGCGAGCCATTCTCAATAAGTTTTGGCCCATTTTATTGATGGATTCAGACCTGTCTAAAGCAATCGCCCCTTACCCTCAGGTCACCTTCCGGAAAGGAAGGAGTCTTAAGGATCGGTTGGTACATAGTTTCTACACTGCACCTAAAAAGGAGGGGACGTGGCTGGACAGGAAACCACTCGGCATTTTTAGATGTGGCAATTGCAAAGCCTGTACGTTCATTCAACCTACGAAGGATATAACATGTTCGGTTACCCGCACCCGCTATCCTATTAATGACTTTATCAATTGTAGGAGCACTGGTGTGATTTACATCTGCCAGTGCCCCTGCCCATTAGATTATATAGGAAAAACCAGTCGGGAACTGAGGAAGCGAGTTCTCGAACATGTCAATGACATCAAGAATGAACGTGACACCCCAGTAGCCCATCACTTCAATACCTGTCATGGAGGTGATCTTAGGTCGGTGCGGTTTGCTGCTATACAACTTGTACCCCGTTCGGCTAGAAGGGGTGACTGGGACCGGAAGATTCTACAAAAAGAAGCCGAGTGGATTTATTACTTCCGATCCCAGTCCCCCTTGGGCCTTAACGAGAGATTGACCTTCACTTGTTTCATTTAGCAATTCCTTTCCTGTTCTGTATATATTTATGTTATAGCCTCCTTTTGGTAGTTAGCGCTGATTGCTAGTCTGGCGGTAGGTTACCGCCTGCTTTTTGTATTCGGTGGAGTGAGGTCATTCTCCGTACCGCATCTTTATTTATTTGGTTTATCCTTTTATTTATTTACTTTCAATATCTTTTTCATCTCCTTTTTGTCACGTGCATAATCCCCTGCGATATATATACCTTCCGCCTCCTTGTTAAGCATTCAGCATGCTGAGCTCCCTCTATCTTGTACTTTCATTGCTTTCTTTGCCGGTACTTACCTGGGCTGTTCAACTGTTTTATGTACATGCGCCCTGCTTCTATCTTGTACAGTTTGACACTCACGGGCAGTCGGTGGTTGCTATCGTAACATCTGACGCCCCCGGCTGCTTGTGGAACGCACCGCATTTCCTGTATGCGTTCCACTCACTGGAAGTCACATGAGCGGATATGAGGGAGCTTGCCTTCTTAAACCCAGTGCGGCGGCGGCATTGTTAGCACGCCGCCGCCTGGGACTAGATTACATTAAACTGCCATCAATGTAAGTGTTTATATGTATTGCTCCTTCTTAAGTTGTACGCTGTGCTTGTTCATTATCTTGACACGTGGATCCTTCTCTCCCGTAGGCTCCATCCATGGGCTGCAGCTTTCATCTGAGGTGGCAGGTATCAGTCCCAGTTGGGATTTTTGCATCTGCGTGCTGTTGGTTTCATTTTGCCTAATACCCCTTGGTTATTGTATATTTCCCCCTGAGGAGCCCAGACGTGGGCGAAACGCGTTGGGGTCACTTTATTGGGGTTACTATTACCTACCTTTGGGTCCTGCAGAGCCTCAGGGTTTTATTAGGGTCTGCAGGATAGGTACGCGGACAGTGAACCCCCACCATCCGGGGGCTTCTCTGGGCAAAGGGCCTACCCTAGGGCTGCACAGGGACAGACCAGGGTTTTATAGGCCCATGCTTTTTCATTTTCCTATCTATATTATTGCTATGTACCCAGTTGCGTTTTTCGCGGGTTTTTTATTGTATATCTATTAAATTGATGTTTTAGGAGTCCTATTTAGTTTTTTGTTTATATTAAGAGGTGTCTCCAGCACTACTTATCTTGCCATTTGATATATTTACTCAGTGTATTTTGGTTAAGTATATACTTGTCATTATGTAAGCAAGCAAGAATGGAGCTGGTCATCCTTATCCTGCACTTTTTCTTCCAAGGGACTTTCTCCGTGTGGATCCCCAACAGCTACTATCCAGCCACAAAAATGCATAAGTTGTTCTTCTTCCACTGTCCCTTGTTGCATAAGTGTGAAAGTCTGCTTTAAGATAAATATCAGGTGGATGCCGCTATTGTCACTATTGACAAGTCTGGTGGCCTATTTAAAGGGCCTGAGGACATGAGATGCATCTCTGGTGAGTTGCCACAGCCTGACTTTGAAACAATACATACTCGCTGCTGAGGTGGTCTGCTGAATGACAACATCATTCACAGCTTTATGCTACTCGTATAGGCACTCTAGCATATGCAAGGTGGAATTCCAGAGAGTAGAAATATTCCGGATCAAGTGCTGAGATGGAAGAGCGTTCTGTCGCTGCAAGTCCAGAGGGGTGTTCCTTTCCACATAAGAATTGCTGAAATGTGAGGACAGTCTCCTGGACATGGCCTGAACCCTTTGCAAGACACTGTATTTTTTCAAAAATCCACCAGAATCCACAAGCGGCATGGTAGTGACTGCAGTGCAACTCGGCTAGGTGGGGATTAAGCTTGTGCACCAATGAATGCTGGACAGGTAGAGTTGTTTCCTGGCCAAAATTTCCATTATGAATGGCTGACTATGTAAACTGTGAAGATGAAGTCTCTGATCATTTGGACTTCGTTGTGTCTGATAATGTTATCCTGACCAGGATTTCCAACCAGAATTTTTCTGCTTTCTGGACAACGTATTCCAACATCACGACAGACAGCATTTTATACGGATAAACTGGAAGGAACCATAATGAATGATAAAGCTTATAAGTAGCACAGGTCTATAGCTCAACATACTGATAAGAACTTATTACTAGAATTTACAATGAGCTGTCAAATCCTGATAATTACCACCAAAATAATCTAGTCAAATACTACCAGCCTCAAAAAACATCTATTTTTTTCACAGACACAGGAAAAAAAGTTACTTAATTTTACTGACTGTCCAGAAATTTCTGGACGGTTGGCAATCCTGATCCTGACATATGTATGAATTGAAGACTTGTCTGAAAAGTTTGTGGAAGACTTTGTCCATGTTATCTTTTAGACTGAACAAAGAAGACATGCCTGAAATATGTGTCGTTATTATCCCACTTATTTGACAGAATTCTAAAAATGAACATAGAGACTTGTTTGAAATGTTTGTGAAAGAGAGTTATTATTATCTGCCAAGGTTATCTCAGGATTCTGAAGGTCCTTTTACATGGGATGATATCACAGCAGATTGTCTGGAAAGAAGTGTTCCGTCCTGACAATCTGCTGATCGCTTGCTGACTGCTGCTGCCGGCAAATGATCATCAACATCGTCATTCTCACTCTCCACACCACTTTTATCAGACTGTTATATGTCATAGTGTGCTCCCCCCCACAATTCTCTGGTCTGTTTTTGCTCCGAATGCCACTGTCACTAACACTGCCCCTACTGTCAACGCAATGGCTACAGGTGCCACATTTACCACTATGACCAATAACACAACTATGCATGGGTTCCCCCACCTCCCTTGAATCTCCTCCTCATGACAGTCAAAACACTGACTGTTTTCACATAAGTCATCAACAGACAGACTCTTGAGTATCCTCCATAGTACAGTGGGGGTTTTGTTGCCTCTTCTTAGTAAAAAATCAGAAGGCACTACACTGGGAGAGAGCAGTGAAGACACTGAGGATGCAACTGAAAATGAAAGATTATTATGAGGTTAGAGCAGGAGAAATACTGTGATCCCTGGCTTCAAGGTACAATGTCCGACTAAGATGTTAAGATGTGACATTCACATCATCCTGCTGTGACTCTATTGGAAGCTAAGGAGATCTGTGGCCTAATACTACTACTACTACTGGACAGATGGCTGCTACTGCTGCTACTACCCACATTCTAACTCTAGGATGATGAGGCCTGAGTCTTTCATTTTGCACTCGTTTTCAGGCATTTTATTATGAAGCCTATAAATGAAAAGTCACAGATTATTCATTGGTATTTGCAAAATTGCAAATGCTTTTTCTGTCCTTCCCCTTCTACAAACATACTGAACACTGGTATTAACAGTTTACTTTGGGAATAATGCAATGTTTGCAGTAAAGTATCTTTGATCCACTAACATGGATAGAACAATTCAATGTTTGGATTAAAATGCATTCAATTGCACAGTTATAATTGCAATTTTTTTATAGTAAAATGTCTTTGGAATACATAGTCTGATGCATTGATGCATCTGCTAACACAGATGTACATATCAATGTATTGTTTGTGGTAAAATATCTTTAAACTACACAATCTGATATAGTAATGCACCAACTGACACAAATATAAAAATGCAATGTTTGCTGTAAAATGTGTTTTTGAAGTACGTGTTAAATGACACAGATATGACAATGCAATTTTTGTTGGGAAATGTCTTTGAACTAAACAATCTGATGCAGTAATTCATCTGCTAACATGTCTATAACAATGCAATGTTTGCGGTAAAATGTCTTTATACTATCCATTTAAAAGCACAGCTATAGCTGCAATTTTTGTAGTAAACTATCTTTGAACAATGCGGTTTGACGCAGATATAACAATGCAATGTTTGAGGTAAAATGTCTTTAAACTATGTATTCAATATGGGTATAAGAATGGCATGATTGCCATAAAACTGTGACCAGCTCCTCACTCTCTCAAAGATTTTCCTGATCAAACTCCCTAAAATTTACAAAATTGCATCTATCTATTCTCTTCCTGTAGCGTCCCTATCACACTGCATTAGTAGCTTGCGTCTGCAATTGTGTTTAGTCAGAAACTGCCAGAAGCATCATTACAAGTTAGAAGCTGGACACAGTATGGCGATTTATTTAATTCAGCATAAGGATCTCCCTGCCTACTGCCTCTATGATTGGCTGATAAGTCTGTCAGCCTCTGTGCCAATCAGGGCAAGCCCTTACCCCACTTCCTACCAATGTCACGTGATTACCCATCTTAATTCTCCCTCGTGTTTTTCCCCGCCAACATTCACAGTAAAATGGTGCTAGGCAGCGCTCTTAATTAATCCAAAATATTTGCTAAAGCTTCAGATTAGTTTAGCTGATTAATCTAATTAGTTTAGAATACATTTGCTCCTTCTTAATAAGCTTCTATACAACACGCATGACAAAAGTGCATTCATTTTGTCTGTTTTCTATCCTGTAATTTTTTTCTTTTATTTATTGAAAAAGTGCACATGCCTGTGCTTTTCCATCCAGAAACTGATGTGGTGTGTGATGTGAGCAAAAAATCAATTGAAAGAAATAGAAAAATCAGTTAAACTGATTGTATACAGTGGCATCCATTTTATATGACAAGAAGAGACACTGCAAGTTAATAGGCTGCTTTCAAAGAGCAGTGTTCTGGTCAGTACAATATATTGCATCACTATTTTAAGCCATAATCAGAAGTGGAACATAAATTGAGAAGAACTATAACGGAAAGATTTGTACCTCTTCTGTGTTCCCGACTGACTTTTGGCTTACAAAGCTAATTTAAAATGTCATCAAAATAATGTCATTTGAAAGTGGCTAACAAAAGGTTGTATCAACTTGGCGGCAAGGGGTGGATGGACCTAGGGAAACATCCAAATGACCGTAATTCCTTTGTTTCCGTAAGTCCAATAACAGTGAATGGGGGCAACGGTATTTCCATAACTTGGGAGCTATGGAAACAGTATAGCTCCTATTCACTGCTATGGGAGTTACGGAAACAGAGTAACATTGGCCACTTTCCACATCCCCTGGCCTGCACTTACTGTAGTTGTTCCCAACTTGCCCATAAAAGACAGACATGGGACAACCCCTTTAAGGCTATAGTTAGAAATCAATTTGAAAGATATAGCATTTTTATTTTTATTACACTCCAGGAAATGGCTAGGGTATTTTTACAAACAACAAAAGATTACAAAATTATTACAGAAAAAAATATTCAAAAAACATTTTTATTCTGTTTTAGAATCTTTGATAAAAATAAAAAGAATGTATAAATATCACTGTAGGATGCATGAGGGATTTTGAATTAATACTAATGGAATTGAATTTTGGATTCATATTCCTATCTTGTTATTCAGAATTGCATTTTGAAATAAGAGTAGTCAGCTGTATTCATGTGAGGAAAATACCTCTGTCATTTGCATTTGATAATTTGCATACTGCATGCATTTTTAAATCAGAAGCCAATTTTGGAACTAGAGCTTTTATATAGAATATTGTGCAACAGTAAATTGAATTTTGCAACCCTTAGTCTGTATTTTTATACAATAATAGCTTCATAGCTCATGAGAGCAAAGAAATATTAAATTTATCTTTATAATGCTATATTATATTATTCACTATATTTAAGATTTGGTGCAGAACATGTGTATACTATTTATTGTTCCCACTACTTTCTACTATTTTAGACAAATCCCTTCTTTGCTAACAAGCTTAATGGGATTGTTTAGGATTGGTAAACCATGACTGCTTTCTTCCAAAAACAGCACCACTATGTCCACAGGTTGTGTGCACTATTGCAGCTCTGCACTATTGACTCCAATTGAGCCGAGCTGCAAAACCAAACACAACCCATGGACAGGGGTAGTGCTGTTTCTGGAGGAAAGCAGCCATGTTTTACTAATCCTGAACAATCCTATTAAAGGGGCACTTCTAGAAAAAATAGTCCCCTCCCCATTAGTTAATATGCTGGTGCATAATAGTTTAACAAATTATCATATGATATCCAGTCTCTGTTAATTTTGGCAGTTCAATAATGTCTCCCCCCAATGAGACTCGCTGGATTTCACAGTGTTTGCTGTGTAGACTGGATGTAAGGTTCTCTATTGAAACTTAGGAGAGCCTCAGTGTCAGTTATGATGACAAACCTGAGGCGGAGACTCTCCCTCTCAGTGGTCACAATGAAGATGCCTCATGCTGCTTGCTTATTCCCTCATGGCATACTGACCACACCCTGCACATGAATCTATACAGATTGTGGTAACTATCCTCATGACAACCTCTTTGCACACAGTCTCGCTTTTCATTAATTGAGCTATGCTGGCTGCTTTTCATCCTATCATAGCTATTCACAAAATCACTGATACTCAAAGGTTTGAGGGCTATGAAGTGCAAATCATCTCCTGCTCCAAGCTACCGTTCACTGCTGTGGGTATTGCTGCTGCTCAAACACTATGTTCTGCAGTAGTACACAAATTGATGAGAACCACTCACCTCTACTAGCTAGCTAAATACCATGCAGTATGTGGGCGCTAATATCTGCTGTGTCTCTGTCTCACTCTGATCACTCTCTGATTGCTCTGTGTGCTACTGAACATGTAGTCCTCAGAGGCACATCTGTTTGTTAAAAATAAGGCTGGGTTCACATCTCGTTATGAGCCTTCTGTCTAGAGATGAGCGAATCATTCAAGATTCGTTGCATTTGCGTACAAAACATACGTTATTATGTGCTATTAGCGAACGTTCACTCACTAATAATGAACGTTCATTTACAAAATGTACGCAACTTCTTAACCACTTCAAGACCAGGCCTAATTTTGCAAATCTGACATGTGTCACTTCATGTGGTAATAACTTTGGAACGCTTTTACTTATCCAAGCCATTCAGAGATTGTTTTCTCATGACACATTGTACTTCATGTTAATGGTAAATTTGAGTCAATATGTTTTACCTTTATTTATAAAAAATCAAAATTTACTGAAAAATTGGAAAAAAAATCACAATTGTTTAAATATGAATTTCTCTGCTTTTAAGTTGCATAGGGATATCTAATAAAATTGTTATTAATGAACATTCACCATATGTCCACTTTATTTTGGCATAATTTTGGAAATGTGATTTTATTTTTTTAGGATGTTAGAAGGCTTCAAATTGTAGATGTATTTTTTAAGATTTTCATGAAAATTTCCAATAGTTAATTTTAAAGGACCTTTGCAGTTCTAAAGTGACTTTGAGGGGCTTAAATAATAGAAACCTCCCATAAATGAACATATTTTAGAAACTGCAGCCCCCAATGTAATCCAAACTGATTTTTACAAAGTTTGTTAACCCTTTAGATTTCCCACAAGAATTAAAACAGAAGGAAGGTGAAATTTAAAAATAAATATATATTTTTTGCAGATTTTCAATTTTTAATTCATTTTTCCTATAAGATAGCAAGGGTAAACCGCAAATCAAACCTGAATATTTATTTTCCTGATTCTGAAGTTTGCAGAAACACCCCATATGTGGTTGTAAACTGCTCTGTGACCGGCAGTAATGAGAGTGAGATAGTACAAGCATTTGTGATCGCTTTGACAGCTTGTCAGAGTGATGAAAAGCCTGGAGGCCAGGAAAAAAGGTCTCAGGTTAAAGCTCCATGTTCTTGGCTGTCAGGAGGCAGCTGAGTCATGGAGCTTCTATGTACAGGTGCTGCACACAGGGGGCAAAGCTCAAGGACGTTTATAGTCAATGGGCAGACTTGAAGTGGTTAAAAGACGTACGCATGAGCGTACAAATAGCTTACGAATCTCAGCGTACTATTGTCTAAGCGATTACGTAATACGCAGGCACGTACGAGGAGATGCCGCGGCGTGCACTCCTCAGAGGCAGAGCAAATATTCGAGACATATATATTGTAAAGTGCAAATACATTATTATAGGTATAATATAAAAATTTTAAATATCACCTTTCTAGTATGCTCACGGACACGTTTAAGTCTCTTTTCTTCTGACGCTTGTCATAGAACTGGAGCAGAGTCCCAAACTCAGTCGCAATTTGTAATCCACATAGGTAAAACTGTAACCCAAATGGGTAAAAAAAAAGCAGCAAAGGTTCCTTAAAAAACCCTCTTTCAAGGGGCTCCCCAAATAACCTGAAAAGTGGGAAAAAGGGATGAGGCGCACGAATGCGCAACTTAATTTCCTGAGTTGCCTCGTCATCCTCCCGCGCTGGAGAAAGGGGCGGAACTACCAGGGAGGAGTCTGCGTCGCTGAATTGAATTCGTACGCAACAGCGTATAGAGTAACTACCAGGGAAAAGTCTGCATCGCTGAATTGAATTCGTACGTGACAGCGTATAGAGTAACTAAATTATAAGTAGAATAGCATATAATTTATAGGACACACTACGTAGCGAATGCGTAAAAAAGCGAAGCGAATCACCTAATATTCGGATTCGCTTCGCAGCTGAAAAATCCTAAGATTCGATACGAATCTACGAAGCGGCGAATAGATTCGCTCATCTTTACTTCTGTCAGAGGTATATGCCAGGAGGATTCTCTACCTATGATGGAAGGCCCTAACGTATGCCACAATATAGGCATAAAGTGAGAAATGTTGATGATGCATCCCTTTCCCATCTAAGTAGTCTTACCTAGCAACAGGCTCCCAGTGCACAGAACACAGAACAGAGATGAGTTACATGACAGTCCTCATCATGGCCACTCCCCCTAAAATGCACTGTGTGTCTGCCTGCTTTCTCGGTAAACCCTTTCCCTAGGCAGTTCGCCACTTTAACTAGCAATCATCATAGCAGCCTGGTTTCTGCTGTTTCAAACTGCAGAGACCCGTGGCAGATGTATGAAATCAGCCAAATGTGACCACGGCATCTGAGAGGCCCGAAACCAGAAGCCAGGTGCTCTCACATCCGTAACAGCGTTCTTCATCTGAGATGGGGGAACCTGTTATGGTATAGTAATAGCCCGAAGCTTCAGTAGCTATTACTAGAATATACCAACCCAGGCAAGCAGGTGACAGCATTGTATTTGTATATTGTAAATAGAATGTTCTATGATGGCTATTTAACCATCACAGAACACAATGGGCAATCTAAGGATTTCCAGTTATAGTCACCCAGGGTAAAAAAGAAAATTAAAAAAAATTAAAATGTAAAAAATATATATAAATTTATAGTTCAAATCACCCCCTTTCCTCAAAATAAAAATAAAAATACATAACCAATAAAGAATACATATCATGAGCATTGCCACATGCAAAACACCTGTACTATTATAATATAACAATATTTATCCCATATGGCAAATAGCATAACCGATAAAAATAAGAATGGACAATTCGTCATTTTGTGCCACTTCACCTCACCAAAAAATTCATTTAGGGGTTCTGTAGTTCTTTAAAACTGATGATCTATCCTCTGGATAGATCATCAGCCTCTGATCAGCTGCGGTCCGACACCCGGGACCACCACCGATCAGCTGTTTGAGAAGGCAGCGACGCTGCAGGAGCGCCGCGGCCTTCTCTGTGTTTACCACAGGCCAGTGACGTCACAACTAGTATCACTGGCCTGGGCGGGGCTAAGCTCTGTTCACTTGAATGGAGCTTAGCCCTGCCTAAGCCAGTGATACTAGTCGGGACGTCACTGGCCTGCGGTAAACACAGAGAAGGCCGCAGCGCTCCTGTAGAGCCGCTGCATTCTCAAACAGCTGGTCGTCGGGGGTCCCGGGTGTCGGACCGCCGCCGATCAGAGGCTGATGATCTATCCAGAGGATAGATCATCAGTTTTACAGAACTACAGAACCCCTTTAAATATCATCAAAAAGTTGCACATACTTCTAAATGATATCCATGAAAAGTACAGATTGCCATGCAAAAAAGGAGCTCCATACACATAATTACAAAAAAAGTTATAGAATATGGCGATGAAAAGAAAAAAATATTTTTTTCAAGGTTTTTTTTTTTTTTTTTAGTATTAAAATCCCATTTGGATTTTTTTCCCAGATCCTCCAGACATCATATGCAATATTAAAGTGTCATTACAAAGTACAACTTACATTGTGAGCCCCACTGGGAACAGTGGGATGCTAATGTCTGTAAAGCACTGCGGAATATAGTAGCACTATATAAGTGCATAAATACATAAATAAATAAGGCTATGTGAATGGAAAAATAAAAAAGTTAGGACTCTGGGAATGCGGGGAGTGAAAAACAAAAATGCAAAAACGGAAAATTGCAAGGTCCTCTAAGGATTAAATTTTTATGCACTGAGCACACCCTAGTGGCGGTTGCTAGTAGCCAGTTTTATCATGTACAACGTAAAGGTAAGAAGAGGATTTAGAGCAGTATTGGAAGATTTATCAATGTACCGTATGTATGTCATTTGTCTACTGTCCAATAAATACATTGTGAAATACTATGTCAGTATGGCCAGCATATTTCCAGTTCCACTGTCTTCGGTTGAAGAGTATTTTTTTTTTTTACTTAAAAAATAATTTGTATGTAAAATTGTATGTAAATTTGGCAGAAACCTCACAGAAGAGTGGGATAGAGCCAGTGGTGAACACAGAGAACTAAGAGCCACATAGCAAGGATCAGACCAGGCTTCCCACACAGGATACAGGGGTTTCTGCCTAAACCCTTTTCAATGACCCTTGGGCAATTTTTCCACTGCTTCATTTGCCTAAAGTTGTTCCTTTAGAGCAGGGATCTCAAACTCGTGGCCCTCCAGCTGTTGCAAAACTACAGCTCCCAGCATGCCCCAATAGCTGTAGGCTGTCCTGGCATGATGGAAGTTGTAGTTTTACAACAGCTGTAGGGCCACGAGTTTGAGATCTCTGCTTTAGAGGGTGCAGTCCTGACCAAGTTTTCACCTCCAGTAGAAGAGGAGATAATCCCAACTAATACTGGGCCCCCTCTTGCCCTGGCCCCATAGCAGTCGGTCTGCTGCTATGGTAGGTACACCTCTGGATAGGGACATGTTAAGTTTTGGCATAATATTTGTGTATGCATCTGTGGGGAAGGAAGAATTAGAGCTTTTAAGAGTTTCCTGTTAGGTTAAGTATTTCCTAGTTATTCCTCTACATACGCACATATGTAATCTCATACAAATGACTGACACGTTTTTAAGCCGATTTTAAGCTTTATGTACAGTAAATTGAAACAGGCAATAATAGAAGCTATATTATAGATTATGTCATATAGTAAAGTGCATGATAAGCTCTCAGTACACAGGGGAGGTGTTAGTGACTGACAGCTATCTATATACAGTACAGACCAAAAGTTTGGACACACCTTCTCATTCAAAGAGTTTTCTGTATTTTCATGACTATGAAAATTGTAGATTCACACTAAAGGAATCAAAACTATGAATTAACACATGTGGAATTATAACAAAAAAGTGTGAAACAACTGAAAATATGTCTTATATTCTAGGTTCTTCAAAGTAGCCACCTTTTGCTTTGATTACTGCTTTGCACACTTTTGAAAATACAGAAAACTCTTTGAATGAGAAGATGTGTTCAAACTTTTGGTCTGTACCGTATATATATATATATATATATATATATATATATATATATATACACACGCATACAAAGAGATGTTTGCGTGTGTATATGTAATACAAAACAAAGAGTTTTGTATTAATCTGTTCAGCTTCTCCTGCTCGATGACATGCTGAATTTAATTTTGTGGTGACGAGTCCTCTTTAAATACTTAATAGCAAATGGATGAGCACTCCTCAATTGGATATACAGAAAATATTTAATAATAAAAAATAAATAAAATGGTACATATAAATAGAACAATGTCCATATATTGATAAACAGTCCGCAATAATGGATAACCCCTATTTGGATGTTGTAAGGACGGATGTAACTCAATACACTTAAGCTACAATAACCGTCCAGCAGAAGATTGAATCCTTATAATGTCAAAGAATAGAATAATACCCCCTTTTTGTATGGGTCAGGCCAATAGGTATATATTCCACAGGCTCAATATAATAGGAAAGCGTCTGTATTTCATATGGTGAGATAGAATGCAGTCATTCCGGCAAAAACCTAAGGAGGAAAACAGAGTCCGCCCGAATGGGCTCCTTACCGGACCTAGCCTGAAAGAGTACGTCCGCTCCTGACTCTCCGGGATCTCCCACTCGGTCAGGGCTCACTCTGCCATTTTACTCCAGTAAGTTGTGTACGCTTCTGGGCAGTCACATATCTCTGATCTCGCGTAGTTTCCTGCGGTCACGTGATCTATTGACTTCGTGAGGTAGGAGGTCATATGGTCCAGCAGGTCCTTTTGTATTTCCAATCCAATATCGTTAGGTTATGCCGTATATATGATGTTAAAAGAGATAAGATAGTTGGGTCCGGACCCAGAAAAAAAACTTCTATATCTCTATACTCGTCAGACGCGTTTCAGAGCTTCCAGCTCCTTCCTCAGTGACAAGTGACTCAGTGATATATACACACGCATACAAAGAGATGTTCACAGAGTTTTGTATTAATCTGTTCAGCTTCTCCAGCTCGATAACATGCTGAATTTAATTTTGTGGTGACGAGTCCTCTTTAAATACTGTAGCACCTTTGAGCGGGATCAATCTTATTAAACCAGACATACTGCTTGGTCAGGTTAATCCTCCTCATGAAAATGATGCTTGTGTTGTGAAAATTGGTTACAGGGTTCCCAAGAAAAAAAGACTTTTTATTATTTATGCAAATTAGTGCTTCAATGCACTGAATGGCAGCTCCTTCCCCTCCAGTGCACTTCTACGCTTCACCTTTTCGGTCCTGGCTACAACCCTCGGTGTGCAGATACCTTCATATGCATTAGTAATAAAAAAAATCTCCTTAGAGAGCCATAACGAATTCTCACAAAACAGGTGTCATTTCAATCAGCAGGATTAACCTTACTAAGCAGCGTGTCTAGTTTAATAGGAGTGATCCAGCTGACAGGTGCTCCTTAATTTTTTTTTCATACTTTGCTATTGCATTGTTCTGTTCTAGTTCCATGGAGCAATGAATCAATTGGACAAAATAATTCAACCTATAGGGCCCATTTTTTAAGTCTTTCCTGGAAAAGCGTTTAGGATTGAGGTACTCAACTGACCCAGTGATTTCTGTTCCCTAAACTGGCCCAGGATTTAATTGCCTGACTAATGTTTAGCTTAACTGGAACCGGATAAAATGGGAATGCTATGGGCTATGACTAGAGTTGAATGAACTGAAGTATCCAAAATAGACTTCAATCTGAATTTTAGGGAAAAATTGATTCGCAGTGAAGCCAAATTTTCTTGTGCTTTGTGGTAATGAATCAATTTTCCTTGAAATGGTGTATAATACATATATATAAATGAGGTGAGTATAATGCATGACTAAAGATCCTGCTCAAAATCTTGTGCAAGGAGACGTATGTCGTCAACACACTGGCCACACTACGCAAGATTACACAAGATGGCTGAAGCGGCCTCCTCACACTCAAATGGACGAGGTGAGTATTGTTTGTTTTTTTTTAAACACAATTTCAGGGAAAATTTATTCATTACCATGAAGCACGAGAAAATTCGGCCTTGTGGCAAATCGAATTTTCCCTGAAATTCAGATCGAAGTCCACTTTGCTCAACCCTAGTCATAGCCAATAGCAAGTGGACCAACCTATTTCCATTTTTTTCTATTTTTTTTGTGTTCAAATGGATAAAGTGAGTATTTTTTTTCAACTGATTAACCCCTGAAAGCCCTCATTTTTAATCTCAGATACAGCGATCAATGATGAACACGGCATCTGAGGGATTCAATGACGGGGGGCAGCACAATTGCCGTTCCCTGTCATTTCACCCACTTACAATGAAATGTGTTTTTTGACAAAGTAATTTGTCACAAAGCAAATTTCTTTGTGAAATTTGCTAAGGCAGCCGAATCAAATTTTTGTAAACTTCTCTTAACACTAGCTATGACAGTTGAAAAGACAATATTACAGTGTTTTAAGAGAGAGTAGAATGATACGCCAGATCTTCTGAAGCATAGTCAGGCTACTGGTAACAGAGATTAGGATGTGGGAGATATATGAGTGTTGGAACAAGCCAGGGATCCTGTAATGGAAATGAGATCAAGGGAGCAATATTATGGAACCTTCAAAGGGTAGTTGTGGAAGCCATGTCACAGCAGGTCAATTTCAATTCTGTCACTAAGGCCAGGATTGGCCTGGATGGCTATTCAGAATCCCTAACCATTCTCCCCTTAGAGACTCTTGGAGACAGAGAAGACCTGGCACTGGAGTCTGGAAAGATACATTTATGGAAAGTGTGGCAAACTCATATTTTTAGTTCTCTACTGGTTGCAATCTGGTTCATCTAAAAATTAATTACTTCCAATTGTCCTTGAAATGTATTTTGAATGTCTGATTCCCCATACAGTTTTTCATTATCCTTTTTTAATACCAATTCCACATATCCAGCTCGATAAACCAAATGCTTAAAAAGAATGAAAAAAAGAAGGGCTTGAATGGATGAATGCTTGGCACATACACTTGACACTTCATTAATCAGGATATGGACAGGTTTAGATTACAAGATTAGTGTCTTTACAGAGTTTACTCTGCCTTACTGATTATACTTTGAATGTCATTGTGTTCAAATGTCAGCTTCTCCCCTTCCTTCCCTGTATATGTTAACCTAAAGTCTGTATCTATCCATTGAAGCATGCAGATTATATTACTTGATTTTCATGTTGTCCTTATGGTTCGAGGCTCTCTCGAACAATACTGAAGAAAAAAAAAAAAAGCTGCACAGTTGGAAGTAATTTTATGCTAAGAAACAGTTGATGAATGATACGGATACAGTGCCTGGAAAGATATGCCATTAAATATTAGTCACTTACCGTATTTGCCAGCATACTATGTAGCAATGCATCTTTTTACACCGTGGAGAATGAGAAGTCAGGATGAAAAATATTATGTATGAAAAAGGTGAGTTTATGACAAATCTTGCCTTGAAATATTTCATTACCAACTGGCTCTACAGAGATTAACCTCTGTAAATCTCTGCAACCAGTAGGCAACAATAACTCCTCAATTTTATTTTGGAATGTGTGCTGACTGATAAGAACACATTCATAGTTAAAGGAAATATGGCTACATTGGATTTAAAAATTTGAAGTTTTGGGGAGAAAAATCTGCTGACTTTCCAAAAACATTTTGTTTCAGAAAGCTTTGGATTTGCAATGATGACACTCAATAAGCCTAACACAAAATTATGCAGTATATATACTTTATGTGTACTTTGCCTTATTTGTACTGCTTTTCTTTGAGTGTCTAAATGTTGAAATACATAAATAAATAAATAAATAAATAAATAAATAAATAAATAAATAGTAAATACATATATAAACCTTATTAGCAGATTTCATTAGCATACTGCAACATGATCTGGTTTCAGCATGCAGTTGTGGTGGCCAAAGTCAGGAGTGCCCTTATGATCCACTTCTGATTTTGGCTTCCAAAACTGCATGCAGAAACCTGACCGTGTGGTCGTACCCTTAGAGTTTATGGCTCTAATTAAAATCTGCTGACTTTCCACTGTTCCAGAAAGCTTTGAATCTGCAATGATGCTACTCAATAAACCTAGCACAAAATCATACAGTATATACTGTACATCTTTTATGTGTACTTTGCACTGCTTTTCTTAATCACAAGCCTAATTACAACATGCTAACAAACCTCTTCACAGGCTGTAAATCACATCACAACTAGAGTTGAGCGAACGTGCTCGTAACGAGCACTGTACTGCTCGGATCCCCTGCGCTTGAATGGCCGCAGGCATGAAACACAAGTGTGTCATACCAAACGGATCAGTCCCCACTGACTTGCAGTCGGGTGAGGAGGACGGATCCCCAAGGCTGCGGCCATTCAAGCGCAGGGGATCCGAGCAGTACAGTGCTCGTTACGAGCACGTTCACTCAACTCTAATCACAACAAGTGGGTGGCCCACATACATACATTGACATATATACACATACAGACATATATAGGATAGAAACCTTGTGACACAATATTGCAAAATCATGTTGTTTTGAAAAGCTGGTTATCTGATGACACATATATCAGGACTTGTCTTGCCAAGGGAGGTAAAGCAGGACAAATCTGAACATTCACACACACATTATATACTGTTACACACCTATATGTACATTTGTTTTCACACGTTTATGCACACTGTGATAAACACAAAGTCACTTACCTTCCCTGGACTGATGTTTGTAATGTTGTCTCTTATAAGTGCATTCACCTTTCACCAGTAGATGGCAGACAGCATAAATTACAGATCATATGGATAGTCAAAACGGGAGGGTCAAGAGAGCCATAGCGATGAGCCACAAATACTGCTGTGCATAGAGAGAGCCGGCAGGCTTTTCCCTGCCAGAACAGCCTGCCGGATATAACAAGCGCTACTGTGTAACTAGCCTTACACCCCAAATTCTGTTCCATTGTCCAATATTTATCCACATTTTAGACTTGGAACTTGATTTGCTTTCATCCAATATTGGTAAAATATTACAGCTTTGTAGTAATCACCACATTAACCAGAAACAAATTCCAAAATAAGCAGCTTGCATAGTATTGTTATCTTTATGGTGACAAGAGTTTCCACATCTGGCTCTGAGAATAATAACTATATGGGTAATATGCACTGAGATTAGTAATTGCTAAACATGCATAAATTTATTGTGCAGTTAAGCAAAACATATGTTGCCTTTGGTTTTATCATATGCCCCATGAAAGGAGAGGGTTTTATTATAAACTATTAATTTTAAATAAAACATTAAGGCAGAAAATAACATTGAACAGATGTTTGCATTTAGAAATCATGGCCTTGCTGCTGGATTACAATGTTAAATGTATCACAGTGAAGCGAAAAAGCTTCTATTGCTTAAAGCAGTGAAAGTCCTAGTTCACACTTCATAGATTTGGTCAGTGTTTGGTCAGTGATTTTCATCAGTGACTGTGAGCCAAAACTAGGAGTGGAGCTTCCACTGAGATAAAGTATAATGTGTTTTTGACTGGCACTTGGTCACAAGACCTAACATGAGGTCAGTTGCTCCATATATGTAAGAATGCATTTTTCTACTAGAAAAAAAGATATTTTTGCTAGTGGCAGATAAGCTGCGTATTTCTTATTATGGAATTGCTCCCAAAATTGACCTGCAGCAGTCCACGTTATTTTGATTTATGCAGTAGATTTCTACTACAGATTTTACCTTTTACAATGTGAATTATACAGCAAATCTTCAGCAAAATGTAAGACATCTACGCAAGCAGCGATTCTGAGTGCGTCTTGGGATGCGAAGCAAGACGGATCCGACATGACTTAAAATGTAAGTCAGTGGTGCCGGATCTGTTTTCTCGGACACAAAAGAAAACGTATCCATCACCCATTGACTTACAATAGTTCTAGTGCCTGATCCGTCTTCGTCATCTTAGAGATAATACAACCGGATCCATTCATAACGGATGCAGATGGTTGTATTATCACAACGGAAGCATTTTTGCTGAACCTTGACGGATGCAGCAAAAACAGAGATGTAGAAGTAGCCAAAGATACACAAGTGTGGACATCCCAAATTCTCATGGAGCTTCAGAAATACAAAGACTTACAATGGGGTAAATTTGAGACATTTTGAAATCTGTTTCTTGGAAATAAACAACACCTGAGGTCTTATATGTCCTGTCTCCCCCAGGTATATTTGTCCTTATGATGCCTCAGCAGATACTACTATAGATAATAATATGATATATAATATAATTTAAAAAAAACAAAGTAATTTTTTTTTTGTTCTTTGGAAAATATAACCACAAAGATTCATATTGAAATAGTTCAGGGCAGTTTACCCTGTGTTTTACATGACAAGTCCCTAGGTAGCTCATGCCAGGGCTTCTTTTGCTGTTTATTATATTACAGTTCAGTAAGCACTGACCTCTGGATAATATGATATTGTAAAAAATGGCCGCTCTACATTCTGTTAATGTGATACCTGCAGTGACTGCCGATAATAAATACACAGAAAGGGCAAGCTCGGTTCAGTGTTAGCTTAGTGATGTTTGCAAGTACTTATTTTCAATATAAAGCTGACTCTTTATGCATTTTTATTACAGTGAATACCAACAATTATTTGCTATACAGCCGAATGATTTCATACTGAAAATACAAAATAAGTGAGCGCACTCATGGTGCACAGCAGATATGATAGCACATCAAGAATTCATCTACCAAGCGTCATTTGCATACCCAGCCTGCGCTTTCTATTGTTAGACTTCTAGTTTTCATTTGGCTTCAGAGTACACACTGCTATCTGTATCCTTGTAAATGCTGAAAGGAAGTCTCTTTGAATGTGTCCTAGAATATATTACACTTTAATGAAAGTCACTTTAATAATGATTTTATGAGGATGAAAGGATATGATGTGTGCAGAATATTTTTAGGGTATCACATCTTCATTTTAAGTCATATCATATCGCAGCTCTGTTGTATGCACTAGTATACTAGTACCAGTGTTGACCAAATTATGTATTGCAAAAGGGGCCAGCTGATTGCAATTGGTTTTACTTTTGTGTATTCTTAAGTTTATAATTTTTTAGTCTGTTCATCCAGAACAAGGTCAAAACTAAAATAAATAAAAGCTCATATTCCTATGCAATAAGAATCAGTACTCATAATCAATATAATCACTTGACTAATTTCCAATTAAAAGGAATTTATTTCCAAGAATGTTTGTCCATTTTGCACCTTTGGTAGCCAGGACAATTTAGCAGTTTTGACAAATAAAACCTAAATGACACAATAAAAAAACTATATTATTCCCTACCTGGCATATTGTCACTCAGCACTTTATACACACAGACAACTTCATGCAATTTAGATTAGAGATGAGCAAACCGGATGAGATTTGTTTCTGGTCCAGTTTGTCGAATTTTTGAAAAAGTTTGGTTTGTACCCGAATAGGTTCGTGCCAAACTGAATTTGCTCCAATTGCCCTGAAAGTTGGTATATAACCCTCTCAAGCCTCCTAGAACTCAGAATTTTTAGGAAAACTTGTTATCTCTTTTTGTTTGTTTATGAACTTTTTTCTTCCCTCCCCAAGCTTTGGAACGCAATGACAGCAATAGTAAATGATGTCTGAGTGGCACTAACATACATATCTATGAGTAAACACATGTTTGAAGGCATTACCAGACAACGTGTTTAAAAACACACTGCACTGGCAAATAAGGAATGTAAGGAACTTGATGGTTGGCAGGTGTCAGCAGTGGCATGATGGTAGCAGGCACACAGCAACAGTGGCAAGATGGGACACCACCAGCAAGGCTAGATCTATTCATCTGAATCAGCCGGAGTGTGAAAATCCTCCTCAATACAGGCTTGGTCATTTTGACAAAAGTGTTATTCTTTTTCACATCCCAAAGCTTCCAAAAATTGTCAGGGGCAAATGATACAAACACACAGTCTTATGGGATTTTTTTAAAAAAGCGTCCAAAATTGATGCCTTGACAGGGTAGGTAATACTGCCTCTATGACGCGCATAAATGTTGATTATCAGAAGAAAAGGTTGCTCATTGTGAGCGAGCCTAAAAAAATTCTCCCTTTTAAGTGGGAGCAGCAGCAGGGCAAAGTGGATGTGGGATGTGGAAAGAGTACAGTACAGATATAATGGCATGCGCCACAACAGTGGCAGCAGCAGGAGCAGCATACTATAGCATGGAACATACGGTACCAGACTGTCTATGGGTAGTAGTAGCAAAAGTAGTAGTAGTAGTGATCGTAGTGACAGATGCTTTGCGTGGCAGTAGGAGATTAGCAGTGACCAAGCAGCAGCAGCTGAGAAAGTGGCAGCTGCAGCAGCAGCCATATGATACATGTTGGCAAAAAGGCAGCAGCATGATGGAGGCAGTAGCAGTCTTACAGAAGATGATGGTGGGCAGATCACAGCAGGAGGAGTGAGCCATCCAATCCACAATCTCATCCTCTTTCTGTACAATTATAATGTTTAGCCTTTCTGAAGCCAGCAGGGACAACAGCAGCTTACTACTACTACTACTGCTACTACTTCTCTTTCAGTTGGAACCCTTCCGTTGCCCTGACATATTTGGGCCTCTCAGATAATGTTGTGTACTACCCTATGTATTTATGTAGTAGTAATGAGTGGTTGGGTGGGCTGATCTGAGGTCTGATGGGGGTCCCTACATACAAGTGAGTGCTTCCATAATGGAAGCGCTCACTTGTTATCGCCTGATTGTACTAAGGCCATCCCTGCTGGGCCCCCCAGAGGCACTGGGCCTGGAGCTGTCGCCCCCCCTGCCCCCCCCCTCCCCGGTTGCTACGCCTCTGGTTCAGCCGAATACACTATCGGCCGAATACCGCGTGTGCTCGAGTGCCATGCTCAAGTCCCCTCCCTGCACGCTAATTAGCCATTTAGTGTGCGGGGAGGTATGGCATTCAGTGTAACCAGCAACCTGACCACGACCAGCATGATCCGACACATGTCAGCAAAGCACCCTAAAAGGTGGGCTGAACGCTGGGTCCACAATCTGTGTATGCAGGTCACACCACTGCCTCCTCTTCCCCTCTGATATGTGCTGTCCAAGACGCAGGCCCAGATGTCACCCACCCTGCACATGGACCTTCACAGGAAACATCAGCCAGCATGTCTACTTCAATGTCCCAGCGCAGCGTTCAAATGTCCTTACCACAGGCATTTGAACACAAGCGTAAATACCCTGCCACCCACCCACAGGCCATAGCTCTAAACGCGCAACTTTCCAAGTTGCTGGCCCTGGAAATGTTGTCGTTTAGGCTGGTGGACACTGAGGCCTTTTGCAGCCTGATGGCGGTGGCTGTCCATCATTATGCAGTCCCCAGCCGCCATTATTTTTCCTGGTGTGCCGTCCCTGCCTTACACCAGCATGTGTCCAGAAACATAACCCGTGCCCTGACCAACGCAGTTACTGGCAAGGTCCACTTAATAACTGACACATGGACAAGTGCTTGTGGCCAGGGACGCTACATTTCCCTGACGGCACACTGGGTGAATGTTGTGGAGGCTGGGAGCGAGTTGTCCCCTGGGATGGCCCAGGTGCTACCCATGCCGAGGATTGCAGGCCCTACTTCCATCCGGATTTCCGCTGCCACCTATAGTAGCGTCTGCAACCCCTCCTTCTCTTCCTCCACCTCCTCCTCCACTTCTTCCCATGCAGAATTGCAATCTTGCAGCACCACTCAGACTTCTGTCAGTAGCTGGAAGCAGTGTAGCACAGCAGTCGGTAAGCGGCAACAAGCCGTGCTGAAGCTTATTTGCCTGGGTGACAAACAGCACACCATGGCAGAGCTATAGCATGGCTTAAGGGAACAGGCTGAGCTGTGGCTCTCGCCAGTCAACCTACAGCCAGGCATGGTTGTACGGATACCAACCAAAGCCGCAACTTGGTAACGGCTTTGGAGCTTGCCAACCTCCCACACATACCATGCCTGGCACATGTATTCAACTTATTGGTTCAGCGGTTTCTGAAAACCTACCCCAATTTGTCTCAGCTACTAGTGAAGGTGCATCGCCTGTGCGCCCATTTCTGCAAGTCACCGACAGCTTCAGCCGGCCTGGCAACCCTGCAGCAGCGCTTGTGGTTGCCGGCTCACCGACTGCTGTGCGACCTGAGCATGCGATGGAATTTCACCTTACATATGTTGAGCAGGCTTTGTGAGCAACAGAGAGCAGTAGTAGAATACCAGCTGCACCATGGTCGGCGCCTTTCTAGTCAGCTTCGGATCTTCACAAGCAACGAGTGGGTATTGATGTCTGACCTCTGTGAGGTGTTACGCAACTTTGATGAATCTACACAGATGGTGAGCGGCGATAATGCCATTATCAGTGTAACCATCCCACTTCTGTGTCTACTAAAAAGCTTGCTGCTCACAATAAAGGCCGATGCTCTACGTGTGGAAGAGGTGGAAATGGGGGAAGATCCGACACAGGGTGATAGCCAGACCACCCTCGATTTGTCTTCTCAGCGCCAATTGGAGGAGGAGGACACGATTGCCACCGCTACACAGGGTAGGCATACCACGTTTACACCATCTCTTCGGCGTTGATGGGCTGAAGAGGAGGAAGAGGACGAGGAGGATATTGAGAGTCATGCTCCTGGTGGGGAGAGCGAAGCCTTGCTTGTTGGGACTCTGCCACACATGGCTGACTTCATGCTAGGCTGCCTTTCCCGTGACCCGCGCATTATACGCATATTAGGCAACACGGATTACTGGTTGTTCACCCTTCTCAACCCCCGCTACAAAGAGAACTTCCCATCTCTCATTCCTGTGGTGGAGAGGACAAGTACAATGTTGCAATACCAGAAGGCCCTTGTCGAAAAATTGCTCCACAAATTTCCATCTGACAACGCTGGCAGCAGAGTACATAGTTCCTTGGCCACCTGAGGAGGGGAGACGAGGGGAACACACAGCAGTTCCAACAAAGGCAAGGCGACACTCTCCAAGGCCTGGGACAGTTTTATGACACCCCGCCAGCAGCCTCACCCTGATGAGCGGCCTAGTGTGACAAGGAGGGAAACGTTTTGGAAGATGGTAAAGGAGTACGTAGCTGACCATGTCAACGGCGATCCCTCTGTGCCGTATATAATTGGGGGTCTAAGCTGGACACGTAGGAAAAAAAAAAAGGAAAAAAAAAAAACAAAAAGGAAAAGGAAAACGGAAAAAAAAGGAAAAAAAAACAAAAAGGAAAAAAAAAAAAACGGAAAAACTGACACGTGGCACGAACTGGCGCTCTACGCCTTGGAGATGCTGGCCTGCCCTGCTGCCAGCGTTTTGTCTGAGCGGGTATTTAGTGGGGGGCATAATTACTGATAAGCGCATCCGCCTGCCAACTGACAATGCTGACGCTTATCAAAATGAACAAGGCCTGGATTGCCCCTGACTTCTGTACTCCACCAGAGGAAAGCGGCTTAACATGAAGGAACCTTAAATCAGCCTTTTAGGGTGTATTGAATACACTGTATTATCATGCACCCCTTCCTCTTCTCGTCCTCTTCCTCCTCTTCCTCCATCATTTGAAACAGCTTATTAGGCTGCCCTCGAAGTCCACCTGCTGGGCCTACACCCAAATTTGTTAGCCGCTCAGCTCACAAGCTGGGCCTACAACATAATTTTTGGGCCTGTCAGCTCATCAGCAGGCACTCAACCATAATGTCAGCTTGGCATTAGTGTGTCACACTTAAATATTTTTATCGGTCTGCTCTTCTGCAGAATGTCACATGAAGAATATCATTATTTCGACGGTCAGCTTGACATTAGCGTGTCACACTTAAATATTTTTAATGGTCTACTCTTCTGCAGAATGTCACATGAAGAATATCATTATTTCGACGGTCAGCTTGGCATTAGCGTGTCACACTTAAATATTTTTGTCGGTCTGCTCTTCTGCAGAATGTCACATGAAGAATATCATTCTTTTGGACGGTCAGCTCGGCATTAGGGTGTCACATTTAAATATTTTTAACGATCTGCTCTGCAGCGGAATGTCACATCAAGAATATCGTTCTTTTGGACGGTCAACTCGGCATTAGCGTGTCACATTTAAATATTTTTAACGGTCTGCTATGCAGCGGAATGTCACATCAAGAATATCATTCTTTTGGACGGTCAGCTCAGCATTAGCGTGTCACATTTAAATATTTTTAATGGTCTGCTCTTTTGCGGAATGTCATATGAAGAATATCATTCTTTTGGACGGTCAGCTCGGCATTATCGTGTCACACTTGAACATTTTTAACGGTCTGCTATGCAGTGGAATGTCACATCAAGAATATCATTCTTTTGGACGGTCAGCTCTGCATTATCGTGTCACACCTGAAAATTTTTAACGGTCTGCTCTGCAGCGGATTGTCACATCAAGAATATCATTCTTTTGGACGGTCAGCTCATCATTAGCGTGTCACATTTAAATATTTTTAACGGTCTGATCTTCTTCGGAATGTCACATGAAGAATATAATTTTTTTTGGACGGTCAGCTCAACATTAGCATGTCCCACTTGAAAATTTGTAACGGTCTGCTCTTCAGCAGAATGTCACATCAAGAAAAATTTTTTTGTCGACGGTCAGCTTGGCATCAGCTTGTCACCCTTAAATTTGGAACAGTTAAAGTGCGGTGGCAGCAGCATGTGTCCTATAAATTTTTTTTATGGTCAGCTCGGCAGCAGAGTGTCAAACCTAAATTTGGGACAGTTTGATAAAGTACGGTGGCAGCAGCATGGAGTCCGATTCCATTATTCAGAGCTCAAGTATTCAGTCTACCCGGCTTGGTTTGAACACTCAAATTTTTTAAGTAAACGATTCCGGCCCCCGGGACACAGAGCAAACAGCATCGAGGAGGCACCGAGAGGCAGGGGCTCCAACAGGTGGTAGCTCACCTCCCTGCTGACAGCCAACTCGATCCTAAGATCAAACTTCTAGCTTTTTAAGTGCAGCAACTTAGATAAACGCAATACGACATGGAATTACTGTGGAGAGCGAGAGTGGAACGGCCGACGCGGCACATGCCACTGGGGTGGCCCCAGCCTCCCGTGGCGGATAGCGAAAAAAGAAACAGTCGTCAGCGACTCTGAGCGGTGTGGTTGCAGCAGCATGTGTCCCTTACATTTTTTGGGCGGTCAGCTCGGCAGAAGAGTGTCACTCTTACATTGTGCAGCAGCAGAATGTCATCCCTATTGTTTTTGAGTGTCAGCAGCAGGCCATCAATGATAATTTTCACGGGTGTGTCTGATGTCCTACTTTATGTGTAATAAAGGGTGCATTGGAGTGCCTGATCCTTGTAATTTTTGGCATCCCTTTCCCTTAGTGCATAGGCTTTATGAGTGTCGGAGTCCCACAATTATACCACAATGTGAATGAGACCCATCATTATATACCTGTTGTATGGGAGTGCCTCATCCGTGTAATTTTTGGCAGCACTTGAGCTTAACTTACAAGTAAATCTATGTTTCCTAACAATATTTCCTGTAAAATTGATGTTATCTTGGGTTTTTGGGGGGTATTTTTGTCATTCCATAAAAGTGGCATAATAGTTGGCCATCATCGTTAATAGCAGTGATTTCGGTGTCCAAGATGCATACAGACATCCTCCCCATGCTTTTCCCAAACCATTTTTGTGGTGTTTCCACCATTTTCTGACGTTTCCCTATGGACCAGACCCCCTCCCCTCATCTGAGCAGGGGGTGCCTGGTCTTCTCCCATTGACTTCCATTATACTCGGGTGCTTGGCCGGGCACTCGAGCACCACCTAGTGTTTGGCCAGAGCACCCGAGCACCCGAACATCGGGGTGCTCGATCATCACTACTGGTTTCATAAAATTGTACAAGTCCCAAAAATATATTTTATTCCAACCATGCGGAAGCTGAATATATGGAAGAGGATGATTTAAAGGGAACCTGTCATCTCCGAAACACCCCCTGAACTAGAGTAAGCGGTGTATAGTGTAAGTGATGCTGAATCCGAATATGTAAGTTTTATCTTCATACTCACTTCCATTCAGACGCTGTGCTCCCACAAACCTGCAGTAAAATGCATTGAGAGGACTCTTCTATGAGTCCTCTCCATTATGTGAGTGAGGACTGGAGTCCACTGAGTGCATTTTACTGCTGGTTTGTGTGAGCACAGCGTCAGAATGGAAGTGAGTATGAAGATAAAAATTACATAACCGGACTCAACGTCACTTACACTATACACCGCTTACTCAAGTTCAGGGGGTGTTTTGGAGATGACAGGTTCCCTTTAAGCCTGACCTTCAATATCATATTAACACTCACAGGTAAATTGTTATACTAGTCAGGGAAAGAACCCCCCTCCACAAACTTCCTCTCATGGTCATGTAAGAACTCTTCTTCTTCCTCCCCAGTGTTTTTTTAACCACCTACATAAGCAATATTTTACTATATTTGTCTGAAAGGAACTTGAAAATATTCTTGTTCATCTGCCATCTGAAAAATACCAAAGTTTAGACCAAATCTGGTTTGGTCCAAACTGTTTTGCTCGTCCTTAACCTAGATGCATAACTTTACATTTATCCATACTAAACTTCATTTGCCAAGTACATGCCCAAACACTAAGAGAGTAAGTTTGTAGTTTATGAACATTTTTCATGGACTGCATAGTACTACATAGCTTGGTCTCAGCTACAAAAATAGAAACAGTTATTTTATTAATCGGATGTACATCCATTGTGTCTGTTAAACAGATTTGGAGTGGGGATACTCTTTAGGGTGTTATCTAAGTGGCTTCCCTCATCTTGACCATTTAACCCTCTAGAGGGATCTAGACTCTGCTTCAGGGGAACCAAGGGATCTGGTAAAACCATGGTGAAAGTCCAAAAAAGTCCAAAAATAATGAGCATGCTGGCCCTTTAAGAGGCAGCCCTTTAAACCCTTTAAGAGGTGACAAGAAGTAGGTGGAAGGCCTATGTGGAAGGACAGAGATACTCCAATGGCCTGGAACAAGAAGAGAGAGGCTGGAAGGTCTGCACCAGTAGAGCCAGGGAGCAATAGATCTAGTGAACAGAGTGGCAGTGGCTTTCTTATACCATATTTCCTTTGGCCCAGACAGACAACTGAAAAAATGTTTTAACAAGAGCTAGTGCATTAATGTTTTTAGCAGGCTCTCGGGATCTCTCCTCTGGACTAAACCTTTTCCATTCCAATCCTTTCTTCATGTCCAGAATATTCTTGACCTCATATTCACTTTCTGTGCATACAGAAGTAGGCGCAGGAACAGAACATCTGGAGTATCAATTGAAAACAACTGGCTTGAGGAGGGAAAGAAAAGAATTAGGGCATAAAGGAATATGAAACTTGTAACTGACCAAATTCAACTGTCTCAAAACTTCAAAAGTACCAATGAAATGGGGTACCAACTTATACTGGGATACGTTGAGTCTAATATTTTTAGAGGAAAGCCACACCTTGTTCCCAGGAGAAGACTCAGATGGAGTCCTGCCTTAAAGTCAGCAAACCTCTTTATCCAAGCAGAAGCATGCAGTAGGGAAGCTTTAGTCTCTTGCCAGATCTGGGAGTGGTTACTGACATTGGACTCGGCTCCTGAAACTCCAAAGCACAAGTATCAGAAGAGGAATCCACTGGAATGGTTTTAGGAAAACTCCACCGAAGGGAACAAAGCAATCCAGTCATCTTGATGTGCAGAAGTGAAGTGTCATAGGTAGTTGACTAGGACTTGATTAGTTCACTGACTTCACTTGTCCATTGGACTGCGGATATTAAGCCAAGCTAAACTGAATTGCATCTCCTGATCAGGTTCAATGTGTACAGGCAAACCTTGGAGCTAAAAAAATGTGTTTCAAGAATAAATTGCCCAGTTGACTTGCCATAGGAAGACCAGAAGTGAGCCATTTTAAAAAATGTTAATCACCAAACAGGATGGATGCATCCACCTCTAGGAAGAACTGCTTTGAGACATCAGGGTGATGTAAAATCAAGAGTGTGAAGAAGGCATGCTGGAGTGTCTGGAATGCAGCTTCCGTCTCTGTTGTCCACTTGCATTCACCCCTTTACAGATCAGTCGTGAGACATGGGTGGTAAGAATGGAGAAGCGAGCAATAAATTGTGTGTAGTAATTGAAAAAGTCTAAGAACCATTAGACTGGCTCTCAGGCCTGTGGGACTAGGCTATTCCAGAATTGCTGCCAACTTCTTGGGGTTCATCTGAATGCCACAGTTAGAGAATATAGCCCAGAGAGGGCAGGGAAGTCTTCTTGAACAGGCACTACTGAAGCCTCTCGAGAACAGTATGGGTGTGTTTATGGTGAAAAGTCAGATCTGGAGAGAAAACCAAGCTGTTGTTCAGGTAGACCACAATACACTTTGAATTCCTGGAAGACAGCAGGAGCGTTACAAAGACAAAAAGACATAACAAGATATTTGAAATGGTCATCATAGGTACTAAATACTGTTTTCCACTCATTGCCCTCTTGTATACAAATCATGTTGCATGCCCCTCAGAATCCTTCTTCTTCATTAAAAAAAAAAAAAAAAAACGCTCCCACAGTAGAGGAGGACTTCCAGATGAAACCTCTTTCCAGGTTCTCCTTGACATATTCGGGCATGACCTGGATCTCAGGCAGAGACAGTGGGTAGACACTGCAATGCGATGGAGTGGTTTTTAGGAACAGGTCAATAGGGCAGTCATAGGGCTGATGTGGTGGAAGAGTCAGCTTCCTTTTTGTCAAAGATATGACAGGCATTGTGAATGACGCCATGAGCCCTAACAAAGAATCTGCCCATTGTCCCAGTTGATCACTGGACCATAAAGTTTGAGCTATTTCAACCACAACAACAGATTCTCTCCACATTTCAAAAGTGGCAAGGAAAGGGGAAGGTCTTAGAGGCATGTTAAAGCTCACATCTGTGCCAGCTCCTAGCTGCTGTAGATTTGAGCTTTTGGTGCACATAGTGCCAGAGATGTGCCTAATTTATTAGGGTATGACCACATTGAGGTTGCAATGCATTCAAGAAGCAGTAAGCGAAAGCATGCATAGTTTAGGATATATTTTTCGTCTGTGATCATTTATGGACTCTTGTTTGAACTGTTGCGAATGTAAACATTGTGACATGTAAAATATGTTAAACATATACTGCAAGTGGCTACTCAACTGTATATGCAGTCAGCAGCTGCAAGAAGCAGGGCATGTTTTGTTTGCGGGCAACTGTGCATAATTCAAGTGCAATCATCACAACTTTGAAAGTGCCAGATCTATCTCAAAAGCCTATTTTCTAATTGACTTCTATTGGGAAATTAGATGCTGCGGTTCCTAAACGTATTATAACCACATCGAGACCACGCTTTATGGTCATACTCTTAAAGAAGAACTACCGTAAAAAATTTCATTCCATGTCCTACTAGAAATGTACATGATGTAATCTGTAGTGAATGTCATTTTCTTACCAGTGGCTCCATTTTTTAGTTATATCTCCCTTATACTTCTCATCTGTGTCATGTGACTAGGAATTAGACCCACCAACTCACACAGCACCTTATGTGTGGACAGGAAGTCTAATTCTCTATGCATTCCTATGGGAGCCTCACTTTCAGTCTCATAGGAATGAATAGAGCAGTTACTGGATTCCTGTCCTGCGTCAGTTGGAGGTCAGGGAGTTGGTCACATGACCCAGCTACAATAAGAAGAGAGGGGATAACTCTCATTTTCAGCCTCTGATAAGAAAATGACATTCACTACAGATTATATCATGCACCTTTCTAACAGGTCAGAGAATAAAATGTTTTGTGGGAGTTCTTCTTTAAGAGGAATCTGCCTCTTAATAAATTAGGCGCATCTTACTCCAGTACAGGGAGATCAAGACTGGCATATGGGATCAGCAGTCTTGATAAATCTCCCCCAAAGCTTTCCCATTTGGAATGTTCAGGGATGGTCATTAATAAAGCTCAGACCTAGCACCAGTATTCCAGTGAATGGAAATTGTACAGTTCTAAAAGACTGCTTGCAAAATAATGTCATGCACTGTCTCCAGTGTTTGTGTCTTGTGAGCCATTTCCATGTATGCATGGTAGATTGAAAGGTATACCATAGGGAAACAGTGTGCATTGTGCAGGTGCCGAAACCTCTCGGAGGGGGGTATTGCTAGCCAAGTTTAAATAGCAGAGCTCAGGAAGCCAGAAGCTATTCATCAACGTTTGAAACTAGGGATGAGCGAACCGAACCGTAACGAACCAGATTCGTTACAAACTTTCCCGAAAGTTCGGTTCGTCATCGAACCGAATTTTCAGAAAGTTTGTGACGAATCTGGTTAAAATAACGGCGACGCAAAATATACGCATATTTATTGAGAATGTACGCTAATGCGTACATATTCAGTTAAGTAGCGTACCTATGACAACGCTAGACTGTATGTTCGTTACTTGAGTAGGAATGTTCGCAGATGCAGTATATGCGTACGCTAATGCGTACATATTCAGTTAAGTGGCGTACCTTTGACAACGCTAAACTGTATGTTCGTTACTTGAGTAGGAATGTTCGCAGACGCAGTGTATGCGTACGCTAACGCGTACATATTCAGTTAAGTAGCGTAACTTTGACAACGCTAGACTGTATGTTCGTTACTTGAGTAGGAATGTTCGCAGACGCAGTGTATGCGTACGCTAATGCGTACATATTCAGTTAAGTAGCGTACCTTTAACAACGCTACACTGTATGTTCGTTATTTGTGCGGGAATGTTCGCATTAGCGTACGCATTAGTGTAAATTCTAAAATATGCGTATATTTTGCGTCGCCGTTCTTGAAGTCACTTGGATTTTTTCCACTTTTTTCATTGTAATAGCAACTGCAAGTAAACGAAACTATACCCTATCAGACTCCCATTATTGTAGCAGCAATTATTCAGCCATTATAGCAAGGTTCGTTTTAGGTTCGTACGAATCCGAACTTCACTAAAGTTCGCCGAAGCGAACCGAACCGAACTTTTCAAAAGTTCGCTCATCCCTATTTGAAACCAAAAAAGAAAAACTAAGAAAAAAATGTAATCATTCTTCAGGTACATTCAGAAATAGCTCTAAAATGATCATCTACTTTTATCTAAACATTCTACGTTCAGGTTGCAGTATCTTCAGGATATTAGTATGCTGTTTTGTGCTGTAATTAGAATTTTAGATATACCGTCTAACATTACACATTTTCATCTAAAGGTCCCTTTACATGGGAAGATACAGCTGCAGATTTAGGGAAGGAAGCATTCCTTCCCGACAACTGTCTGCTAATCAGAGGAAGAGACTGCTGCATTAACATGCAGCGATCTTCTCCACTGTATGGGGAGGAGCGGTTTCTAATGCCATTGATTGTCCCCATACTGACTTGTTGATTGCCGGAAGCAGATGCTGTTTACACACAATAATCTGATGCGGGCAAACAATGATGTTTGTGTGCGCATGAATGATCTATTACACGAACGTTCGTTCATCAGGTAATCGTCGGCACTTTTACACTGCCAGATAATTGCCAATGAGCTTTCCCATAAACACTTGTTAGCGATTATCTGTGGAATTCTCGGCCCGATTTTCTGCCATGAGCAGATCTGTAAAATGGCCTGAGGCTCGTTGTTATCACCTCCCACACTACACAGATCTCCCTGGTTGTATGCAGTCTATGGTACAATCACGTCTGTACTCAGAAGTAATGCTTGGTTTTGATTCAAAACTTCAAAAGAATTATTTATTTTAGACAAATATCAAAGGCGGTCATCTTGCTGGCCTGTGGACAATCCATACGTATTTAAAACTAACAAAAAAAACAATTGCAGTTGTCTTAATATCTCAAAGAAGTTGCAAAAATCATTTACAGCCATGATGCAGTTCATGCTTGTCATGAAATCATCATTTAATAACAGGCAATCCACAATCACTTTGAATGTGTGTAATATTTTGATCTGAAAAAGAGACCAGTCTCCAACAATATGGATGGTCGTGGAAGGGACATCATGCACATTTAAAGCATATGTAGATGGATCATTAATAAAAGACGACTTCCTGAGCATTACATTTGAGTGCAGAGTTCTTATTTATAATATTGAATACTGGATTGTGATTCTATTCTAGCCCCAAACCTCAGAATCCAATTTCCATTTTAGAGTTCTGGTGTGTTTCCCATCTTTTGCTGACAGGTCTTGATTTTTCATTTTAGTATTCCATATTTTATTCTCATGTTACTTTCCTGATTCCACCCACCTCATCCTTAACTTCTGTGGAGCTCAACTAGAACATTCTACATATCACAGGTATGGTATGGTAGGTATGTAGTGTATATGTACACCCCAAGTATATGTATGTATATGTAATCCCAAGTATTTGGGATTCATGGGTGCTTTCAAAGAATTTGGTAATTTCACTCTGCAGCCATTATCTGTACAGTACCAAAAGCCAGGAGTTGGAGAAGATGCATTAAGGTGCAGTGCTATATAGTGTCTTCAGAGGAAGTATGGGAATATGCAAAGGTAAGTATAGATGAACAAATTGATTCTAAATTTGTTATAAATTTCCCCAAAATTCTACTTCCAAAACGGTTAAATGGCTGGGATCAGCACTGGCACCCATATTGGCCATTGCAGGCAGGGTGTCAGCTGTATGTTAAAACTAACCCCTAAGTGACATAGTAACACAGTAACATAGTTTATAAAGCCAAAAAAAATACATCTGTCCATCCAGTTCGGCAGTGTTATCAGTGTTATCCTGCAAGTTGATCCAGAGGAAGGCAAAAAAAAAAACCAGTAAGATAGAAGCCAATTTTCCCCACTTTAGGGGCATAGATGCCCATGATGAGAACACACAAAGGATGTCCCCTTGTCACAGTCACAGACCTGGGGATAAAAAGATCATGGGAGAGATATATATGATATATTTATACATAGTTATTAGATCTCTTATAAGTTGTCTTTTTTCTAAAGTGAATAAGCCTAATTTTGATCATCTTTCTGAGCACTGTAGTCTACCCAATTATTACTTTAGTTGCCCTCCTCCAAACCCTCTCCAGCTCTGCTATGCCTGCCTTGTTCACAGGAACCCAGAACTGTACACAGTTCTCCATGTGTGGTCTGACTAGTGATTTGTAAAGTGGCATGTTCTCATAACGGGCATCTATGCCTCTTTTGATGCAACCCATTATCTTATTGGCCTTTGCAACAGTTGTCTGACACTGGTTTCTACAGCTTAGTCTGCTGTTCACTAAAATCCCTAGGTCCTTTTCCATGTCAGTGTTACCCAGTGTTTTACCATTTAGTATGTACTGGTGACTTGCATTATTCCTTCCTATGTGCATAACCTTACATTTGTAAATGTTAAACCTCATCTGCCACTAGTGATGCGCAAACATGTTCGCCAAATACACTATTCGGCCGAACATGGCGGCGGTCGAGACCACACAGTGTTCTGCCGAACACCGCGTGTGCTCGAGCGCCATTCTCGAGTCTCCTCCCCGCACGCTAATTAGCCAATTTATGTGCGGGAAGGTGCTGACATTCACTGTAATGCCAGTAGCCATGTTAGCTACTAGCATTACAGTGATTGGCTGGCCGGTAACGTGTGACATGTGGCCGGATCATACCGAGCAGAGAGAGCTGCTGCAAGCAGGGACAGACAGAGTAGGGACAGCAGAACGCTAGGCAGGGATAGAATTTCTGTTTCAAATACCCAAAAGCTCTTTTAAGAGCTATTATATCTTGCTGGCAAACTTTTGATTTTATTTTGGGGGTGTTAAAAATAGCGCTAGGTGGCCTACCATTAACGCCACCTGTGCAGCTGCTGCATGCTGTATGATACTCTTTGTACACTATATTCCTGACATCCTTTGCTATTATTTCTGCTGTTAAGCCTGCAGCACTTCTTTTGTGTCTTGCTGTATAACATTTGCGCAAGGAGAAACTTGTGTAGGGATAGGATTTGGCTAGGCAGGGCTAGTATTTCTGTTCAAAAGTCACAAAAGTCCATTGTTATATCTGGCTGCATTTTTTTATTTCTTTTGGGGCAAAAAGAACGCAAGTGTGCCTGACGCTAATACCATGTGCACAGCGTGTGCATTAGAACCGTTCTGTAGTCTATATACCTGACATCCGTTGCTATTTTTTTCTACCGTTAATTAAGGCCGCAGTTCCTCAGCTGCATCTGCTGTATAACATTTGCTCAAGGCGGGAATTATACTGTAGGGATAGGATTTGGCTAGGTAGGGCTAGTGTTTCTGTTCCAAAGTCACAAAAGTCCATTGTTATATCTGACTGCATTTTTTTTTCTTTTGGGGCAAAATGAATGCAAGTGTGCCCTGACACTACCAGTATGTGCACAGTGTGTGTATTAGAACCTTTCAAAAGTCTATATACCTGACATCCGTTGGCATATTTTCTACCGTTAATTTAGGCCGGAGTTCCTCATTTGCGTATGCTGTATAACATTTGCGCAAGGAGGGACTTATACTGTAGGGATAGAATTTGGATAAGCAGGGCTAGTATTTCTGTTCAAAAGACACCATTGTTATGTCTGGCTGCATTTTTTTTTTCTTTTGGGGCAAAAAGAACGCAAGTGCGCCCTGACACTACCAGTACGTGCACATCGTGTGCATTATAGCCTTTCTGTTGTCTATATAGCTGACATACGTTGCTATTTTTTCTACGGTTAATTTAGGCCGCAATTCCTCATTTGCGTCTGCTGTATAACGTTTGCGCATTCTAAATATTTGACATTGGGTGAAATTTTTCTTATCATACACTTAATAAAAATCTGCAGTACTGTACTTGTGACAAAGTTGCATATATACTGTTTAATATGCGCAAGGCGAGCACTAAGGGACGGGGAAGTGGGCGTGCTGCTGATGGTGAACGCAGAGGCCATGGCTCTGGGCGCGGTGAAACTGTGCCTGCTGGCAGAGCCCAAGAAACAAAGTCATCCAAAACTCCTAGCTTCATGTCACAGTTTGCAGCGCGGCGCAAGACACAACTCTTGTCGCCACACCAGTGCGAGCAGGTAGTTGGTTGGATTTCAGCTGATAATGCTTCCAGTTGGTTAAGCACCACCCCCTCTTCTACAAAGTCCAGTCTCAGTAGCCAAGAGTCTGGGAAACCGCATCCTCACCCTGATCCTCCTTCCTCCCACCATGCAGAGTCTGGGCAAAGAACTAATCCCACATTCGGATATTCCAAGGAGCTTTTTTCATCACCGTTCCTTGGCTTGGGCCTCTCGCCAAGGCCGCTTGAAGTGGGACATGAGGAGATATTGTGCCCTGATTCCCAACCTATTGAGCAAACACAGTCTAAAGAAGATGACGTAGGGGAACGGCAAGTAGCGTCTCATGAAGTGCATTTTATGATGGGACACAGTTGCCAATAAGTCAAGGGCAACTAGTGTCTCAAGAGGTTGATGATGAGGACCTTCCCCTAGCAGGGGTGCTGCTAAACTAACTGGTTCTAACTAGATCCACCCTTCCTGCAGAATGGCAATGGAAAGGTCCATTCTGAATAACTATATAGTAGCTCTGCCTTTGTTTTGCTGCCACCTGCTGGTAGACCAGGCACATTACATAGTAAAACAGTTGCAAACATTATATTAATATATGTACACATTTTTGCAGGTCATGGAATAAAATGCATAGCGTGACATTTGGGTTAGCAGACACAGATAGAAGCAGGGAAAAAGAGTGGTAACACCACTCTGGGGTGTTACACATCTGCCCTTTTGGGTCCTATAAAGAGAAACTCCCATGGATGAGGGGCTGCCACTGGAAGAGTCAGAGGTGGAGGATAATGATGATGAAGGTGACACCGGCCATGACACCCAATTGTCTCGGTGTGGGGTGGAGCTGGAAAGAACAGACTCCTTGGCACGCTGACGAGCTATATGCCTCTTTGCTTACACACTGATAGGTGTATCATTCACATCAAGCAGTCTGATGATTACTGAATAGCCAGGCTTTTAGACCCCCACTATTAAAGCAAAATGGGGGAATGTTTTGCGCCCTCTAAAAGTCAGCCCAAATGTCTTCATTACCAGTAAGCACTGTGTACACAGCTTGCCACAGCTTTTGGAGAGCAGACACCTGCCACTAGTGTGTCTAAGAGGTCTTTCTCCTCCCCCCCCCCCCCCACAGAGTAAACCACCTCCTGCTGCCCTCTCCACCGCCATAAACAGCAGAAACTCAGCCAGTGCAGTCTGCTCAACATGATGGAATAGGTTTTTCATGTGCCCTGTCAGTCTGAGGCAAATCAGCAGGCGGAAACTTCCTGCCTAAATGCCTGGGTTTAGTCCAACCTAGACTCTGGCCCTGACACCATGGATTTTTGGGCAGACAGATAAGAACAGTAGCCTGAACTGGCTCAGTATACTCTCTGTCTCTCAGTATCCAAAACATCACTTTTGTCAAAATGTACCTGGATTCAGGAAGATTTGCATACTCCTCTCAATAGATCTTGCCTTGCTAAGAGTGAACCATCTTTCTACTGTTGCTGTCTGCCTGTCTGCCTACTTACATGTACAGTATGTATGTTATGAGCTTTGTTCTGGAATTGTACTTATGCAATGAGTTGGTTCTGTGGCTGTATCAGGGGCGTCGCTAGGGCTTTTTATCCGGGGCCCTGGCCCGAATCAATCTACCACTGCCCCGAACCTCGGGACTGGTGGAGACAGCTGCAGTGGGACCCGATCCTCTAAAGGGGCCCCCTGCTGCTTCAGTCGGGACTCCAGAGTGGGGAATTTCCCAGGTTAGGAGTCCCTGCTTTGACTCCATATATGGCTATGTCCATATATGGAGTTAGTGTTATGAACTGTGAAAGGGGTATTCCCACTATGCTTGGGAACACCCTGTATATTTATAAGTCTAGTTTAGACTATAATTTTAAAACACTCATGTGGGGATTTGAACTCAACCTTCTACATTACAGGCAAGTACCTTAACCACTGGGCTATGGAGCTCAGTGTTAAGCCAATGATGAAAAAGCTCATAGAAGTTCTCTTGTATAATGCAAGAGAACCTCTTAGGAGGTTTTTCAATATCAGAGAAACCTCTATGAGGTTTTTCACCATTGACTTAAAGGGTTTCTGTCACCAGTTTTGGGCACATAAAACAGGATGACATTTGCAATGTGCAAATGTCACCTGATGCCCAAACTGGTAATAATTTTTTTACTGGTGCCCCCGTTTTTGTAATAAATGAACTTTTGTAATATGTAAATTAATCTCACTAGGTGCAAGGGGCGGTAACCCTGCACCTAGGAGCGCCGTTTCCCTACCTTTATTCACGCCCCCTTTTCTTGTGATGGACAGGGCCAGGCAGCTCGCTCTATGTGCTCCTGGCCCTGTCCGTGCTGGAAATCCCGCGCCTGCGCCGTGCGGACTTCATTCGGCGCAGGCGCAGTGAGTGCCGATGGCTGCCGGGCTCCCAGCTTCCTCACTGCGCCTGCGCCGCCTTCTCTTCCGGGTGTACTGTGACGTCATCGGTGCAAATGTCATCCTGTTTTATATGCCCAAAACTGGTGACAGAAACCCTTTAACACTGAGCTCAATAGCCCAGTGGTTAGGGTCCTTGCCTGTAATGTAGTAGGTTGTGAGTTCAAATCCCCACAGGAAATTATGTGTTTATTACTTTTTATTCAATTTTCTTGGGAGATAAAGTGTTCTATTACACCATATAGGCGAACTTTTTTTCAATATTTTAAAAGTATGGGTGTTTTTGCATGCCTATAATGCCATTTTGTTCTTTTTTTGTGTGGAGAATGGGGTGATTTTACGTTTTTTTAAATATTTTCAAAACTTTTTTTTTATTTTTTTACTTTTTAAGTCCCCTAAGTGGACCACAACTTACAATCATCAGATGTAAATTGCTCCATTAGTCTGTATTGAAATCATTATATCACAGTTCACTGCTGCCACCTAGTGGCCTGAACTGGGATATACTAGCAATGAACCTGGAAGCCTGGTACAGGCTGAGGCTTATTTACAGAACAGGGTGCTTTCACCAATCTTCGCTGGTGGAAAGCGCGCCTGAAGAGAAATCCCGCGTCAGGACGTAGTATGCGCACGATGACCTGACGCTGCATATGGGGGTTGAGTGGGCTCATATGGGGGTTGATGGGGGCTGAGTGGGCTGATTTGAGGTCTGATGGGGGCTGAGTGGGCTGATTTAAGGTCTGATGGGGGCTGAGTGGGCTGATCTGAGGTCTGATGGGGGCTGAGTGGGCTGATTTAAGGTCTGATGGGGGCTTAGTGGGCTGATTTAAGGTCTGATGGGGGCTGAGTGGGCTGATTTGAGGTCTGATGGGGGCTGATCTGAGGTCTGATGGGGGCTGAGTGGGCTGATCTGAGGTCTGATGGGGGCTGAGTGGGCTGATCTGAGGTCTGATGGGGGCTGAGTGGGCTGATCTGAGGTCTGATGGGGTCGGAAAAGGTGATCTGAGGTCTGATGAAAAATATTTTTTTCTTATTTTGCTACTCTAAAATCTGTGGTGCGTCTTATAAAGCGAAAAATACAGTAACATTGTTGTTAGCGCATTATTACAAAATTTTTGGCCCCACTTTTGATTTTGCCCAGAGCCACATTTTGTCTAAAACCGGCCCCGGCTGGGGGGGTGACTGTGGGGGTTTTTATGCCAGGGGGGGTGACTGTGGGGGATTGTATGCCGGGGGGGGGGACTGAGGGCCATATTCATTGGGGCTTGGGCCCCGGATCTTTTGAGACCCTAGCAACGCCTCTGGGCTGTATTTATGTAATGAGCTTGTTTTTTGCGCTGTAGTTATGTTATGAGCTTTGTTCTGGGGCTGTATTTATGTTATGACCTTTGTTCTGATATTGTATTTATTAAATTTGTTCAGGTGCTGTATACATCTATTGAGCTAGGTTCTAGTGCTGTATTTATGTACCGATCTTGGTTCTGGAACTGTATTTATCATTTACAGTTGGACTTGATACTATATCTGTACATACAACAGAAGATCCGTATTTAGGGGGTATGCAAAAAGGGAGCCTTGCTATGCACACCGCAAATCTCTCCCCTTTCTCACAGTGCACAGTCTAAAGAGTGTTTTAAACTGCCCGATTGTCAGGCAGATTACCGCTAACAAGTGTTCATATGATTGCTCCTTAGCAATGATCTGCCAGTGTAAAGTTGCTGCCAATTGTGAAACTCTTGTCTATGAGTTAATAGGATCATTGCTACAATCACCAAGGTCATCATTTGCTGGCAGTAGATCATGCTGTCTAAACAGCACTCTGCTACTGGTAAAAAATGACTTTGTATGGGGAGGGGACAAGCGATGACATTAGAGGTCGCTCCTCCCTTTACTGTGGAGGAAATTGCTTCATGTATATGTATCCTTATTATATAAGTAAATTTGAAATTCTTAGGAAATATAGCGTGATCAAAATCATTTGTGTCCATCCTCGATGGCGAAGTGACCTCTTTTCAACCAGAACATACGCTAAATGTTACCACTGTTGGTGCCAACCAGCCTCCAAATTTAAGGAAGACAGGCTTCACGTATGTACTGAACCCACTGTGTGATTTTTCTGGATGCCAACTGGCCTCTAATGAATACAGGGACAGCAGGCTTCAACTTTATACCACACTAATCAAAATCAGCCTGTGAGAAAGATGGGTCAGTCAGGAGAGCACCCTATGTGCCCTTGTGGTGTGGCTGTCTCCATTGTGGTGGTGCACTCTTGACTAATCCATATTTCACCAAGTTGATTTTAGTTAGTGTGGTATAAAGCTGAAGCCTGCTCTCCCTGAATTTATTATAGGCCTGCTGGCACCAGGTAGATAGCATACAGTGTGGGTTCAGTATGTAGGTGGAGCCTGACTTCCCTGCACTGAAAATTCCTCCTGGTATACTCTGAGGCAATATACCTTACTAAATGTTTCCCCAGTTTGTGGAGAAGGGCCTCTCATTAGTTTGGGCCCCAATAAGTGGGCTGCTCCATATTCCTGGAACCCTTAATCTGTCCCTGAATACATATCTCTCGGTCCCCTGCAAAGATACAGAGTTATACTTTGGCTGCCAGCAGCCATCAAAAGAGGGCACTCAGGAGTTTACTGCAGACTGTGTCATTAGTGACTATAATTACATGCAGTAATGTATGTGTTGGCATGAAAGTGGTGGCAGGCAGAATTGCAGCTCTGTATCAGAATAAATGTAGTTCCAACACCTATAACAATTTTAACCCTTTAATGACAGCCGATATGTGTTTCTACAGAGGTCATTAATGGGCCTTATTCTAGGCTGCCACCGATTTACGGAGGCCAAGAATAAACACTGCACAGATCTTCCATGGAACACAGAGCAGAACAACACAGAGCCAAGCTCCTTCTCTAATGGCCTGAATGTCGTTTAACCCCCTTAGATGCTGCATTCATTATTGACCATGGCATCTAAGTGGTTTAGAGGGAGAGGGCTCCCTCTTTCAGGCATCAGAACTCCACAAATGGGATTCCCTGCAGGCCTGACACTCTAGTGCCAGAGGCGCTTCGTGATAGTGCCCATCAGAATGGTACTGACAGTATATAGTATACTGTACTACAAAATAATACTATATGAGCAATCAAAGGATCACAAGTCTTTTTGGGACTAGTAAGTGGTAAAAGAGTTAAATAAAGTCTTATTTAAAAAACCTCCAAATACAATACACAGTATGATGGGTTTTTTTATTTGCCCCCACATTATAATGCCCTTTCATATGTCTTGTTGGGGCAAAACCCCCTTCTCTGGGTCCCAATTTAACCCCTTAAGGACGAAGCTACTTTTACACTTAAAGGGTTATTCTCATTTTAGACAATGGGGGCATATCGCTAGGATATGCCCCCATTGTCTTATAGGTCCGGGACCGGCACCTATATCCAGAACGGAGCCCCCGAACTGAATGAGGGCGCACTGCGCATGCACAGCCGCCCTCTATTCATTTCTATGGGGCCGCCGAAAACTTCCGTCGGCTTCATAGAAATGAATGGGAGCGGTGGCCTCTCTTGCGCGCAGCGCTCCCATTCATTTTTATGAGCGCAGCGGGGAGCTGCGCCTGGTGGTGGCCGGACCCCCGGAAACCCGGGGTCCTCCAGACGCAGCGCTCCTCGCTCCGTTCTGGATATAGGTGCCTATAAGACAATGGGGGAATATCCTTTCGATATGCCCCCATTGTCTAAGATGAGAATACCCCTTTAATGCCGAAGCCACATTTTTAAAATCTGCCATGTGTCACTTTATTAATTCATAACTTTGGGATTCTTTCACCGATTCGACTGATTCCAAGATTTTTTTTTTGTGACACATTGTACTCCACGACAAAATTTGTAATTTTCAAACTTTGAATTTCTCTGCTATTAAGGCAGATAGTGATCCCTCACAAAATAGTTATTACTTTACATTTCCCATATGTCTACTTTATGTTGCCATCATTTTGTAGATGTAATTTTATTTTTTGGGGATGTTAGAAGGCTTGGAATTTTAGAAGCAATTCTTAAAATTTTTAAGAAATTTTCAAAAACCATTTTTTTAAGCACCAGTTCAGTTCTGAAGTCACTTTGTGGGGCTAACATAATAGAAACCACCATAAATTACCCCATTTTAGAAACTACACCCCTCAAGGTTTTCAAAACTAATTTTACAAACTTTGTTAACCCTTTATGTATTCCACAAGATTTAAAAGAAAATGGAGATGACATTTCAAAATTTCACTTTTTTTTTGCAGATTTTCCATTCCAAAAAAACCCTCAAAAACTATTACCCTGATTCTGCGATTTACATAAACACCCCACATGTGATTGTAAACTACTGTATGGGTGCATGGCCAAGCGCAGAAGGAAAGGTGCGCCAGATGGTTTTTGGAGGGCGAATTTTGCTGGACTGGTTTTTAGACACCATGTCCCATTTGAAGCCCCCCCCTCGATGCACCCCTACAGTAGAAACAACCAAAAAGTGCCCATATTTTAGAAACTAAGGGATAAGGTGACAGTGTTTTTGATACTATTTTGGGGTACATATGATTTTTGATCACTTTATATTATACTTTTGGTTTAGGCAAGGTAAACAAAAATGGCTGTTCTGGCTCACTTTTTATTTTTATTATTTACTGTGTTCACCTGAGGGGTTAACTAATGTGATATTTTTGTAGAGCAGGTTGTTACGGACGTGGCGATACCTAACATGTATAGTTTTTTTTATTTATTTAAGTTTTACACAATAATATCATTTTTGAAACAAAAAAATCGTGTTTTAGTGTCTCCATTGTCTGAGAGCTGTAGTTTTTTATTTTTTGGGAAATTGTCTCAGGTAGGGGCTCATTTTTTGCGGGAAGAGGTGACGGTTAGATTGGTACTATTTTGAGGGGTATATGCCCTTTTGATCGCTTCGTATTACACTTTTTGTGATGTAAAGTGACAAAAAATGGCTTTTTTGACCCTGTTTTTATTTCAGCGCTGTCACCATTTCAGCAGACATGGTGACAGTTTAATGCCATGAAGTGTATACTCGTCATGGAGCACTAAATAGCAGTGCTCCATGACGAGTATAATGTTGATGAGATCTCATTAAGAAAATTGACACATGCACCTTGGATTAATCAAATTTCCTCTCCCCTTTATTCTACACAGTATACATCTTATAACACCACAGATAATCATAGACATATAACTAATGATTGGTTATTCATAAAAGGTAATACTTCCGCGCTATACTAACAAGATTCTACTAATTAGAAAGTTTCTTATCTCAAAGCTGACATTCTTCAGTAGTAAATCCTGAAACTGAGAAACAAAAACATAACTCACCTGGACATCAACCTCTGATAAGTGGGGTGAGAAAACGAGGGGGAGTGAGAAAGCGGGTGAGCTGCTTACTTCGGCCTTGTAGTTTTCTTATACACAGAAAACTCCCCACATTCTCACACCTGGCTCAGTAATTTTCCACATATGCACAAGATGGAGGACACATTTTTACAAAATGGATTCTCATCCCTCACAGTCTCACCCACAGTATGATGCCCCCTTATGGGCTCCTTATGCAATACATTGCCCCCTTTTGTGCAGGGCTGTATTTATAGCTTGTGCTGTCCTAGGCACCAAGTCTGAATACTTACTATCAGGGCCCAAATGGAAAGAAGGTGAGTCTACCACAAGTAGGCGGGGTTAACTCAAGTAGGTGGGGCTAACACATAAATGGAGCAGCAGAACCAAATACCACAGACTGGTAGACTGATACAATACAATAGACGGCCCAGACATAACCAAATACCACAGCACAAAGGATTGTTCCAGCAGAACCTGTATTTATGTTCTGAGCTTGTTCTGCATTTATTTTGTAGGTCAAGTTTAGAGATGAGCGAATCATTCAAAATTTTATTCGCTGAACATTCGTCGAACTTTTCATATTTGTATATTCGACTAATATATTCGTTAAATTTACGTACAAAATATACGTTATTATGTGGCGTTTAGCAAACATTCGCGCACTAATACGTTTTAAAAGGTACGCAAATTCTTTAAACACATACGCATGAGTGTACAAATTGCGTATGAATCCTCAGCGTACTATTGTCTAGCGATTGCATAATACGCAGGCACGCATGACGCGACGAGAGGCCGCGGCGTACACTCCTCAGAGGGAATTTTTGAAAATGGCATCCAGGCGATCCTCATCATTTAGCTCTGCAGAGCTGAAATACTGAAATACATGATCCGGCTGATGGACCGGCAGGATTACGATGGCACACACCGCCACCCGAACCAGCATAAAAAGGAGGTGATCCAGCAGGTGATCCGAGGCTTGCACCATCGTTTCGACACTGTGCGGACCCTGGGCCAGATCCAGCGGAAATGATCCAATCTGAAGTTTAAATCCCCAGAGCGGCTTAATGAGATCCGTGCAGAGATACAGCAGGGTGAGTAACAAAATATTTGAAAAGTAAAAACATGTTAAAAAATTAGTGTACTGTATTGTATATATAACAGCAGTGAGTGCCAATAATGAAAAAAGTATAGAAGGACAACGTGGGCGTGCGTAATTTTCTTTCATGCTAGGCCACGCCTCTAACTCGAACCAAACAAGTGAAGGTATTCTCAGATATGTGCCCCTTCACAGTAATTTGCCTTAGGCTACTTTCACATATGTGGTGGTGATCCTGCAGGCTGTTCTGCAGTAATTGTCTTGCCAATTCCAGGCGTTCTTGCTGAATAGCGGCCGGATCAGCGCCGTCCCCCATTATGGTTAATGGTTCTGGCCGTTCTCCCGTTTGTGTCAGGCAAATGCACTAGTGTGAAAGAAAGTACCCTTAGATATATGCCCCTTCATAGTTAGCGCTTCCTCCTCCTACACACACTCAAAGACCTGCTCATGCTGCAGCTAACGTTTGTGGGCGATATCAAAAGTATTCCCACCACACGATATTGTTAACGATATTAAGAAATCTATTGCGACGATAACGATATCTATCGTGATAAATACCTATTTAGAAGACAAAAATGTATATGATATGGCCCCCCTCTCAACCATAATATCTTCATAGTACTATAGAGTTAGTATTAAAAAGAGTCATCATATAACAATTGTGTACGGATTTATGTTGCAGAGCACCGTCAACAACGGCGTCACCACCGTCACCGTCACCTTCGAGGACGGACGGCTCCTACAGTACCTTCAGCTTCTAGTAAGTGTAAACATATTTAATTTATTTTAAATCCAAGCTACGTGGGAGTGCAGCTGCAGTGATATAAGAGAACTAGTGGTTAGGAATGGGATCATCCAGCCCAAAACTATTCCCATGTATGAACATCAGAAGTTACAACTGTTCATTAGAGTTGAATGTAATGCCATTATTTAATGATTTTTGACAGCAGCTGCACCACAGAGGAGTCCCTCTCAACCTCCTCAACAGCGAGAGAGGACCCCACCTGCCCCTCCAACACCACCAGCCCAACTTCCAGAGGTAGAAGGTAGGTAAAATAACAAGAGTAATGGGTGGACCTTCTGTCATCAAAATATAAACTACATTTTTGTTTTATCTTTTGTAGCTCCAACCGTCAGGGAGGAGTTTTCCCCTGGACTATGGGAAGACCACGCAGTATGGGTGTCCAGTAAGTACAAACCCCAAACTGACCATGTGTGGCCTTCTAAGTGAGCAGTTCAAAGAAAAAAAAGGCTCAATACAGATACATGTCACTGAATAACTCGTTCCAGTACATATACCAAATATATAATGACATGCAATTGCTAAAGTATTCTGATCCAGGTTCTGGTTTTAAATTTTAGATTTTTTTTCGTGGGACAACCACTTTTACTCGATCATACTAGTTATATTACTGTTTCCACCTCTACAGATATCCCCACTGACTTTGAAGTGGAGGCAACCTTACGCCGCTTCGGGACCATGCTCCACGCTGCCTCCCGGCTTATTCGCGGCATGCAGCTGAAGCACCAAGAGCTGCAGGAGATGATGGCCAGACGTCCGCAAAGGCCGGCGTAATCTTTTTTTGTTTGTTTATTATATTATTTATTATTTGTAAAAAGTTATTATTTATTACTAAAATATTCTTGTAAAACCTGTGTTTTGAGTGTTTTGTTAACCCTTTAAGACCTCCCTGACATAGTGTGAAGAAGACAGGGATGTACGTTTAGGCCGAAGGCTAAAAAAAATTGTCCTACTGCCATTTTCCCGTATTAATGAACACAGCGGTGTCTGCCGGCCGAAGTATTAATAAATTACGCACACTCCGGTTCACTGATTACAATTTACAGTAAAAGAAAAAGGCTTGGCTTGTTTGGACACAAGTCTGTACATTCTACCTTGTAAATATAGGCAGTGAAAATTATATATGAGCTTTTCATGGCTGCCCCGGCCAGTAGTAGCAGGGGACGGGGTATATCAGCAGAGTGATTGGTAAATACAACAAACTGCGGTGGAGTATAACAATCTCCGCTAACGTAACTTGTAACGGAAGGCGGAGGTAACAACAGTGTAAAAATTTTATTTTTTAATTTAATTTCTTTAGTTTTTTTTCTTTTTAACATATATATATATTTTTATATACCGTATTTTTCGCTTTATAAGACGCACTTTTCCCCCCCAAAAGTAGGGGGAAAATTGCGGTGCATCTTATAAAGCGAATACAAGTGAGCGCTTCCATTATGGAAGCGCTCACTTGTATGTTTTAGCTGCGGCACCTCCATCAGACCTCAGATCAGCCCACCCAGCCCCATAACAATAAAATAAAAACCTCTCTTACCTGTCCTGCGCTGCGGCTCCGCTCCGGGTCCGGGGCTCCTCTGGCTTCCCGGGCTGGTGCTGCACTGTTCTGACTGCGTACAGCGTCAGGACGTAGTGCGCGCACTATGACCTGAGGCTTCACGCCTGCCAACATGGCTGAGCGCAACACCCCCATGCTGGGGCCTGCCAGCATGGCTGAGCATAAGCCATTAGCTCCCTAAAAGCTGGGACGGCAGAGACTGCAAAGCCAGCAACTTTGTCAGGTGACAATTCAGTTTGAGCACTGTCGGATTACTTGTGGCGTAAAGCTGCATCCTGGCCACGCACTTGGCAATGCCCGGCTGCCAAATAAGAGGAGGTGGAGACATGCACGCAGTGGGCGATGAGGTGTAACTAGTTACACCCCTGGATGCGGGCTGAGTTACGCCCCTGAATGCGGCCTGCCTGACAGAAGGGACCCCGGGAGAATTAACAAGCTCTTCAGTATTAATAGGCTGCTCTAAATTGCCGGCATGATGCTGCTTCAGATGGTTCCACAGAGCAGTGGTCCCGACCTTTGTGGCTTTCCCACGGCTCAATTTCTGTTTACACAAATTACATGTGGCCATACTGCTGTCCCCCGGCAGAGTGGTGAAATACTTCCACACACCCGACGTGCGCCCTCCACAGCTGCCCAAGCATGTAGCCCTTGCACGCTTACACCCTGGTGCCCCACTATACTTGGGGTGTCGCTAGTTCCCAAGGAAGGACTGGTCCTGGGCCTAACTCGCCTCTGCCCTCTGTTGCTGCCACTACTACTACCACCCTCCACCTTGGAGATCAAACCCTCCTCACCAGCCCGATCCGCTTCCCAGGTCCTCCGGTCTAACAAATCAGATTCTTCATCAGACTCCTCCCCACCACTTTTTTCAGACTGCAAATTAGGCTGTTCCCCACCAACCTCCAATTCCGAGCAGTCCAAACTCTGACTGCCCTCTAAGAATCCTCAGGGAGGCTGTCCTCTATAACCACCGGATTATGCGGTGGGGTTCGTTGGCCTTTTATTTTATAAATTGCAGAAGGGACACCACTAGGAGGGAGCACTGAAGCCCGAGAGGTGGCACAAAATGACGGGCTTTGCTTGAGTGGAATGGTTGAGCAGGACGAGTCTGACCCCTGGCTACATATGGATACTGTATCAGCAGATATCAGATCATCCGGCTGAGACTGAGATGAGCGTGCCATCCACTCCACTAGCTCATCCACTTTCTCCTCCACTACAATTTTGTGCCTTGGTGTGTTAGCCTGGTGGAACACCAGCCAACTATTACGAATTACAGAAGTAGAAGGTCCGGCTACAGGTCCTTTGGCACTGCTGCCCTGTGTCACCTTCTCCCTTTTTTAAAGCTCGAGGTCTGGCTGGAACTAGACCTCTTTTGCTTATCCATTCCAGACATTTTTCACTTCACTCTGTGGCCCTGCAGATGGTCTTTGTCCCTTTCTCTCTTCCTGTCTCTCTCCCTATCTCTCTCCCTGTCTCTCTCTCCCTGCCTGATTAATTACTAGCCCTGCACTTGCCCTGCAGTATCCCTGATATGTGTAATATGGATTCCCTGAACAATTACACCCCAATTTCAACAACAACAGGTCTCAGTGTCTCAGAACTTCACACACAGTGCTTCTGCTCGTCTCAGCAGTCGCAGCAGAAGTGATGCGTCACTGGCTTACCGAGCCTGAGCCAATCAGAGAAATCCCTGCCCACTAGGTCAGGTGACCACTTTCTTCCCGGGATTTTGCGCACGAATAACAAACTAACAGTAAAAGTTTGCTAATTACTTGTATTCGTACGCAACAGCATATAGAGTAACTTATACGTAGCATTAGCGTACAATTTATCGGACAAGTACGTAGCGAATGCGTAGAAAGCCTTAGGAACATTTTCGAATCTTAACGGAGCGAATCACCTAATATTCGGATTCGCTTCGCAGCTGAAAATTCCCAAGATTCGATAAGAATCAACGAATCGACGAATAGATTCGCTCATCTCTAGTCAAGTTCTGGTGCTATATTAATGTATGAGCTTAGTTCTAGTGCTTTATTTATGTTTTAATCTTGATCCCGGTGTTATATTTATGTAGTGAGCTTGCTTTTAGCACTGTATTTAAGTTATGACTTTGGTTCTCATATTGTAATTACGTTATTACATTTGTTCAGGTGCTGTATATATCTATTGAGTTTGGTTCTAGTGCTGTATTTATGTATGGATCTTGGTTCTGGGGCTGTATTTATGATTTACAGTTAGATCTGATACTTTATCTGTACATATATAACGGAAGATTTGTGCTATGCAAGCAGTTTACCTCCAGCTCATAAAAGCCACATGGAGTTATTCAAAGGTTACTGAATATTGGTGTTCATATATAAACAAATGGAAGGAACTGATAAGGAAAATGATTATATATAACTTTCCTAATAATCAATTGTCAATATAATATTACATTTATACGCAGTGTATGAATCTGTCTTTAACCTACTTAAGAAATGTTTTAACTAGAGATAAGCGAACGTGCTCGAAACGAGCACTGTACCGCTCGGCGAGCGCAGGGGAGCCGAGCGGTACAGTGTTCGTTTCGAGCACGTTCGCTCATCTCTAGTTTTAACATGTCTAGATGTGCTAGGGAAGCTAGTCAAAATATCAGACACAGTGAGGATGCACTTACATTGTGGAATTTTCTGCAACAAAATCCACAACATAAAGTCATCTCCTGTGTTAGCCTATGGGGATAAAAAGTGTCAATATTGCATTCTGTTCCGCTGTGGACCAGAACCCAAATAATGTTTTGTTGAGGATTTCCTGTAACTGAATATCTCATTCATTTAAATGGAGATATAATCCACACAAAAATCCACAATATAATTCCCAAATACCAATCCTATTCTGTTGTAACAATATCCGCAGCATAATTTGCAACAGAAAAAATGCAATTTTGTAAAATCTGCAACATATGAGGACACCCTAATGGTCTTCCAGACAAAAGCATATTCCTGCTGTTAATAATATGTTAACTCATATTGTGACACTTAGGAGTTAATTGTTAGGAGAATGCCCAATTTTCAGGTGGCCAGAAAAATGATTTAAAATTCTCTTGTTTGAGAAGGGGCAGACCTCATGACCGTCTATCAGGCCGGGGCCTCAGTGTGCACTTTTCCTACATATTTCTATTTTTCACTCGTAATATGTTTTAATATCAGGTCTGCCCCTTCTTAAACAAGAGACTGCTTCCAGGACCTTGCTTTCTTTTACTTAATAAACTCTCCTAAAATGTTGCTCTCTGTGAGACAAGAGACCTTTATTTACAGAAGTACCAGAAGTGCCAGACTTCTATTAGTATGTCCATAAAAACTCCCAAACCCAATTCAGGAGGAGCAGTACTATTCATGTAAAACTGCTCCTAAATTGTGCATTTTTGTCCCACTGATGGGATCTCCTGTATGCTGAGGGAAATCAAGCAGCAAGTCCTCAATTTCCCTTCCCAAATTTTCAGGAAATGAAGCATTACATGGAAATTCAGGGATGTTCACAGGCATGCCAGATCACGCTCCTAAATGGAGGACCCTTTAACTTAAACATTCCTAAAAATTTATTGTATTGTATTTAAGAAAATTGCAAGGATAAAATACGTTGATCAGGCAGGCATAAGAATAATCTGGTATGTTATTTTAAAACTATTATTTTAGAGTAAAAGCATGCTGATAGGTAAATGTGTATTATGATCCCCAATGGGGACAGGAAACAGTGTAACTGATTAAAAATCTATGAACAGCACTGCAGAAAATATTGACGTAATCTAAATGTGTAAAATAAATTCTATGCCTGGTAATATTAATTAGACCCTTTGCTTGGTAATATACATAAGGGCTTTTATAACTATACACACTCTACCTGGCTCTTTTATAGAAGCACTTAGGCAGTTATTTACAGGCCACACTTGCATTTCATATTTATGGTGGCATCTTGCTAGAATTTTAATGGATATCATTGGTAGCGTCCATCGGGCCCTCTGGTTGACAATATACATAAGGGCTGTTATGAACACTTGTTTACTGACATTTTTATAGTGGCAGTCAAGGTGAGGGCACTATACTGTACAAATGCTGTTCTACAAATATGGTGGGCACTGTGGATGACATGGTCTCTCATCATATGTGCAGATGCAAACGCATAGCATTGCACAACAGGCTCCTTGAAATTGCGTAGGACCAGAATGGAGGTATTTAGCTGACCTCTGGTCATGAGTATTGAGTCATTACAGGGTTTACTGAGAGGTCAATGAGCCTGTCAGATGTGAGAGCATTTCACACATTAACAATGTAGCAAAGAAATTAATGTTTCCCAACCTACATTGCTAAAGAGGTAGTGGCCTCAAGAGTCCTGCTGAGCAAGAGCAGACTGCTTCCAGGACCTTGATCACTTACAAGTCCGCTATGATGCTTGGGTCTGCTGAGAAGAAAGTGCTCCATGATCAGAAGAGAAGGCTCTGTGCATCATGCAAGTTGTTGCGATCACTTCTAGTGCGGTATTGTACAGAAGTGGATGGTAACTGTGCCATCCCAGCCTGAAAGTGTGACCAGAGACCAAGGCAGCTGCAGAACAACAGAGGCTCTCTCTGGAATAGTACCATCAGTTACTCTGTGAGAGTAGTCGAAACTGTACTGCCAAGTTGTATGCCCATTAGAGACTTTGACCTTCACGCTGTATGCCATTACTTGTACAGTTCCATTAAAAACTCTCAGCGCCAAGCTGTGTAAAAGGCTATAAAAACCAAGCTGTGTGCTAATCTGTGTGACTGTGTGCCCAGTTGTAACTGTGACTGCCATGCTCAGTGTACCACACTTTGTGACCATAAACCATGTAGTCCCAGTGGGAGTAAAGTTCTGTTCCATTGAACTCTGCATTGCCTTCCTCATTTATTAAAGGGGTTGTCCAGGATTATAAAAACAATGCTGGTTGTTTCCAAAAACAGCAGCACCCCTGCCCATGTTTTGTGTCTTGTATTGCAGCTCAGTTCCATTAGAGTCAATAAGGCAGAGCTGCAATACTGCACACAACCTGTGGACAGCAGTGGAGCTGTTTATGGAAGATAGAAGCAATGTTGTTCTAAACCTGGACAACCCCTTTAAGCCATCCACAAGGCCAAAACACACACAAAAGCTAACCCTATGAGAGATAGATAGATAGATAGATAGATAGATAGATAGATAGATAGATAGACATTTACAAACATGTATCTTCTTTTTTAAAAGAAGCATCCACAGGAATTATCTGAAATAGTACAGTCAGGTTAATATACTACGAATATAAATTAATCACTTCAATAGAGTGGAATTACATTGGCACAGGTAAGATATAATTTTTAAGGCCAGCTATGGGATTGATTGTTATTCTCTCTGTTTGGCAAAGTCATAAAGCATTGACCTTCTGAAGGGGACTTAGGAAGCAATGAAACATGGCTGGGTACAGTATTTCATACTGTGTACAAGTATATTTATCAAATGTTACATCACCACTACTGATTTCTGAACCACCAGAGTGGAATCCATTATACATGTAGCCATTGACCAACAACTGAGACCACAAACATTTAGCATTAAACATAGTCTTTGTACATTGTAAAAATAATTTTACTAAATTAAACAGTTTTACTCCAAACAAATAAGGGAGTCACTGAATATATGTGTTTGTTAACTAATATGTCTAATAAAGTTTGTTTTTTCATGTAGTGAAGATTGAATTTAGATCACCTTGAAGCAGAATACAGGGGCGTGGTGGTGGTCTGACCTGAGGCGGGAATACAATAATTTGGTTGGTATTATATAGATATTTGCCTATATATTTTGTATTATACTGGATCACTTATATATTTTTTTTCACGTTATTTCATCTGTACTCTTCATAGCCATACTATTAGGCCCCATTCACACGACCGTATGTATTCTGTGTCCATATAAAAACGGAACGGAAGACATACGGAATGTCTTCCATAGTGTTCCGCATTTTTGCGGACCCATTGACTTTTAATGGGACTACGGACGTGTTTTGCGGCCAAGTATGGGACATGTTTCATTTTTTTTTTGCGGGAGAACTTCCGTAATATACGGATGCGGAATGCACACGGTGAGAGATTGGAAATGAACAAATCTTATTACCTTCCCTTGTGTTATGGGCAGTGAGTGTGTGAACAGTTCAGAAATCAAGGCAGGCAACACAGGGTAAGAACAGTGAACAGGCATGGATGAGGTCAGATGACAGTGAGTCAGTATCCAGGAATCAGGCAGAAATCAGTACACATGCAGGCAAATGGATTATAGCTCTTTGGCAGGGCGTAGCAAGCTGGTGAGACCTATGAGGGATCTAAGAAAATATATTTTTGAAACAGTCCAGTATACATGAGGGGGGGGGGGGTGATGAGCACATTAGTCAAACAGCTTAACACCTGCAGTACTGCAGAATGAATTTCAATAAATAGACTCTAATACACACACACAGGAAGAGGCCTAGTAGCTACATCCTGCAACATGGGAGACAGAGGTCTGGTAGTCGGCCCTTGGCAGAAGCTAGGTGAGTGATTCGGTGCCTATGTCCATCCCGGAAGGGCAGCCACAGAACGTTGTCATGACACCCTTTAGATAGTGGTCTCATTCCATCAAAAACACTATACTATATACTATATACATTTGTGCTCAAAACTTTACATATCCTGCAGAATTTTGTCTTGGCCTTTTTTTAGAGAATATGGCTGTCTTGGCCTTTTTTCAGAGAATATGAATGATAAGACAAAAACTTTTTTTCCACTCATGGTTAGTGGTTTGGTGAAGCCTAATAAATAGCTTCACCCAACCACTAACCATGAGTGGAAAAAAAGTTTTTGTGTTATCATTCATATTCTCTGAATAAATTCCAAGACAAAATTCTGCTGGGGTATGTAAACCCCTGTAACTATTAATCAAAAATGCATCATCCAGCAATAATTTCTATCTATTATGGTGAGTTACAATATGCTCTTATCAGAACTTCCCATAACTATCCTATATTCATATTAAAAGTGTTGACTATGTAAATCATCTCCAAACATGAAATATTTCTGTTCACACAGCACATAAAATTCTGCTTACAATCCATTTAGCTTTCCCTGAAATAATTTGAAATGTAAGGTTGAGGAGAGCTGAGGTAGAGATGATGGAATTTTGTATATTGTAGAGATTATAGAGAAAAAAAACATGGCTAGATCTGTTTCATTTTAACACAATTTTCAATGAAAAGTCAAAGATATGATATGATTCCTCCAGCAATACCACGACAAAAACCCAACATTTTGGGCAGTTTTTGCCCCAGCAGATCCACTGTGGATTTTCTCCTGTAGAAAATCTACAGTAGACTTGCTACATATTCCCATACCCTTATAGTCCAGAAGTGAAAGTAAGTCACCTTCTGGAGTGTTCCATTCACAATTAATAAAAGTCACCAAGAACACTGTATACTATTGTAGATTCATCACAGCATTCCTGATAAAGATACTATATTCTCAGAGAGGAATAGTGCATTATTTATAAAGGGTTGCATCTTCTTTATATTTTGTTCTCTTTATGCTTTTTATGTGATTTTAAAACCATGCTCATCAAACACATATCATATCCTTTTTCCCCAAATGATAGACAGTAGCTTCTGTGAGGCACAGATACACGCAGAGGTATTTATAACTTGTGAATGTTATCCATCTTCAATAAGTGTCAAACACACCCTTTATTAAGATGTTAACAAGTGAAACATGATAAGTTTTAGGTTTTTACTATGTAAGTATTCTATGCAACTTTAGTATGAGAAATGTGATATTAGAAACGCATTATGGCATTTTACCAGAGTAATGGAAAATACTTTTACACCTATCAATTACCTCCAAAAAATTGGCAGGATAATTCTGTACTCCTGCTGTTGCTGGCATTATACTGTAGATACAGTAGATGAGACTCATGGCAGCAAACCAACACATAAATAGACTTTCTATTTGTCTGGCAACTTACTTATGTATTACTCCATTGATATCACCAAGTATTTTGCCAAGTTCCTAGAGGCATGTTATCTATGACTGACAGGTACAAAATAGATATGAGCAAATCCATTCTACACTAATTGAATTAGTTACGAATTTCCCAAAAGTTTGTTTTTCAATAAATATAACGTTTTTATATTTCATATATATATTCATCCCGCTGTTGAGGTGGACATGAACCTGTCCTTTCTGGAATTCAGTCAGTCATTCCAAATTGTCTTGAACACGGGTGCGCACAATAATTAAGGACAAAACACAGACTTATGATTCCAGTATTAAGTCCTTTGGCCGTGCTTCTGTGGCAAAATCATTACAGCCTCTGGGCTTTTCCTTTATTAACACACGTACTTATTCGATACAAAAAGGAAAGGTGGGCGTAAGCATGCAAATAGCAAACAATATCATTCTTGATTGGATAGAAGTTGCATTCCATTCTACGTCACTAGCCTGAAAAAGTCATTTTGATAAGAGTACGGGGGCCATCTTGGACTAGTTAAATATATACATATATTATACGCAAGCTTTATAAAAGTTACAAAGTATAAAAATATAATATAAAAAGTATATATAAATATACACACATTCCTTTGTGACACACCGCACCGCAGCATCTTGGACACAATACCAGGATATAGACATTCTACACAGCTGCATAAGCATTTACAAAGCTGAGATATATATATTTCTATAGCATTAAATACATGTATATACAAATGACATAACACTATGAGGGGAAAATTCAGTATTTCGACCGGTCTACCTTCACAGTCCCCCCTAAAGACTGAATTTTTCCCTAATTTTTGATTTTCTAATTGTCAAGAGTGTCTAGACGGACATGGGGGAAAAGGTAGTCTTCACCAAGGCTGAAACCCAACAGGCACCCCCCTGTGTACTTGGGCTTATCCTAATCATTTGACAGAAACCTATTTGTGGACCATTGGATTTCTAAAAAAAAAACAAAAACTGTGTGTTGGACTAACAAGAAGTGTCTCTCTGTGGTCGTCTTCTCTTCGATCTTCTTGGATAATAACAAAAGTCTCAGGTGCAAAGTCAATTTGTCCATCACTTAATGCTTGTTATTACAAAGTTCAGTCTATGACCCCTCCTTATGTATGTGAAGGGGTTGCAGGTGTAGGTGTCAGTGTAGATGTTAGAGCCTCTTATCAGTGGGTGATAAACAGTCTGTTACCTTGACTGTGGGAGGAGCTTTGACACAAGGACCTCCCACCCTCACTGGTCTGCATCAGCTCTGCTGGTTAGGCACACAGATTACCGTTAAGGTCCACCCCTGGACAGCCGTAGTACGAACAGCAAGGCCTTGTTCAGCATGGCAGACCCGTGGTCGAAGTTGTTTCTTGTTGGGTGACGGGTTACTGACAACTGTGTCTTACCACACCTTGTAGACTGGACGTAGCAGCTCCTGGACTTTCCCCGAGGTTGTTAGTCCCAGCTCTTTTTAGCTGCACACAGGACAGATGCACCGGAACAGTCCCACACAATCAAAAAGTCAACTCAAAAAATTCAGTTCGTTAGAATAAGCCGTTGCTGAGGTGGTTTCCTCTCCATCATTGATCAAATAAACAAAGGTCCCTAGAACGTTTGTCGGTCCAACACTGTATGTAAATAACACTTACCAATGACACCAAAGAGGTCTTCTGTCAAATCAAAATGGACTTTTGTGAGACTCTAAATCTGGTCTAATTAAAGGATACTTCAAAACAAACTCTCATGATTTTTTTTTTCCTTTTTTGACAAATAATCCTGCATATTTCAATACATTAATCAATAGCCATGCCCGGGTATCTTGTGTAATGTATACCTTTTGAACCAAATAAAACACAACACCATTAATATTTTATTAATAACCAACCTTCTTGAGATACTTAACGATGTTTGAAGTTTACTAAATGTGTGATATTGTGTATTTTGCACATTTTTTAGCAGTACCCAACTTTTCTGGATATGGACATGATTGGACCTTTTTTTTTTCCTTTGAATGAACAGAGTACTCGTAACTAGGAGATGTGCACAAGGGCTGTCTTTGTATCTGTGACGTCAGCATTGTCCTCCTCCCTCCCCCCTTAGTCCACCCCTTTCAGTCGCACAATGTGAGCTTCCCTATTTGAGTCAGTCTTGTCTTGGTTGTCCATGAGGTCAGATCTCTGATGTTAGTACATTAGACATACAACAAGTTCGACAAAAAGCAAACATAGAGACAAACAGATCTAACAATACAGACACAAAACATGAAGGGCCCATAAACGTTTCATTGCCTTGTTTTCAAAAATAAAATGTAGAGTTTGGTCAAAATATTTGGTACCAAGGAAAAAATAAAATCCCCAATGCGCATATAAAGAAAAACAAATGTAGTACATCATACACATTCCTCATTTTCTCTGCTGCATCCACGCACAGTCCACACACAAGTACAACTTCAAGCTACATTCATTCACATTCCACTGAATGGGTCAACTCTCAGAGACACAGCTTTCCTGGATACGGATACACACAGAAAACCATCCTGTACGGGGGGAGTAGAAAGAAACATTAAGTGAATCAATTGCTGGCACATAATACCATTGTTTTCGGTTGTTCACTCCTACAACACATTGTTAAACTATTGTCTCGACTCTTGAACATTTACAAGCTGCTAGAAAGAGAAAAAGGAAAGTTATTAATTTATAAAATTTCTGATTTCTAATCAAACAATATTAACTAATTACAGTTATATTTATATCCCTCATTTACTAAGTCGAGTACTCGTTGTGCTTCTACTTGCATCTATGTGCATTGTTTCCCACTTGTAGCCGTGTCATGGAGAATACCAGTAACTAAGATGGCCGCTGGGCGGGGACTGATGTTCCCTCAGTTAAGATGGCCACCTGGAAAGGAAGTTGCAGGAGTTAAGATGGCCACCGGAGTGGGAATGGGATTAGTTAAGATGGCTGCTGGAACGGAAATTGGGACGTGTAGGACGTGCCATCTTGTATGATAACTGGATACAAGGAGGTGAGCCGTGGGTGTGGTTTTGGCACTGACGTACTTCACCGGTCCACCCCTCTGAAGAGGAGACTTAGGGGGCTAGTGATATGGCGGGGGATGTGTCTGCATCGGAAGCGCGGCAGGGTCCTCCTGTACCATCTTAGGGGCCGTGCTGACGGCATGTAAAAGTAATCATTTGTCTTTTCATTATACATTTCTGCCCAGACTAATTTCTTATATTTAATAATTTACCGCTGATGCTCGCATTGTTTTCTTTTCATAAAATCTAGAATATAATGTAAATTCAAGGCCGAATGTCCAGTGTTCACTCCTTTTTGGCCTAATGCCAGAACACTTCCCTGTGAGCGATGATTTCTTCCATTCTCAACTTAACCCTTAATTTGGCCTCATCATCACATCAGTAGAGCAGATATCGCTCACAGTAAACTTGGCTGTGTGACCTTCATCTACTAGTCGGTTCTCTGGCAACACACAAGGTCAGATTTCTGGTCCACACAGACATAACAAGTGGATTATCATAATCATAAATTCCAAAAAGGGGGGGGGACTGCTGTGAAACTGCAAACTGCAGGAGACACAAAGCTGAACTAAAACTGAAATCCTTTTTTTTTCTTTTTTTTTTTTTTTTCCCTACTGTCTCACTTTAGGAGCCAAATCCGCCATTTTGCAGCTTTCTATAAGTCACTTACATAAACCATATCAACCATTTTTTCCTGCACCAGCCTATTACCCTTCTAACCACTTTTTCTTTCCCTTCAATTCACTTTCCACAGTCCATCTTTTTTTTTTTTTTTTTCTGATTTGAAGCAGTTCTATAGAAGGCTCTCGCTACATCGATCAAACTTTCACTGGGCTGTAATCTGCCTCCTGGAGGCATCCCAATTATCTTAAACAAGCTTTTCACATTTTTTCTGATATCTTTTTGCCTTCTTTGTTCCACCAGACTGACAGCATTCTGAGCACCAGTCGGGAGACTGTGCTGTTTTTTTTTGAACATTTGAAGCATATTTTACAGTGCCCTATTGGCGCGGCCGTGTTCGCCAACCTGAGTTAACCGTCCTCCGACTAGCCAATAAATCACGGGGGGAGGGGAAAGAGACCACACTACGATTTCCCCGGGGAGAGAGAAACACACTACGATCTCCCCAATTTACACGCCGACTCACGCGGCTAAACTTCAAACTGCAATCAACACTTCACCCGTGAGGGAGTTGCAACAATGGGCACAACGGTTACCACTCAGCGCACTAACTAACAACTAACTATATTCCAGGTTCACGCTCCGGATAACTTGTTGGTATACCCGGGCGCCACCAAAATCCCAGGCGCACACTCTGGGTAACTTGCTGGTATACCCAGGCGCCGCCCAAATCCCTAATCTAGGCGCGCATTCTGAGTAACTTGCTGGTATACCCAGGCGCCGCCTAGATGACTACTCTAAGTGTTTAGGCGCACGCTCTGGGTAACTTGTCCGTAACGTGTCGGAATACCCAGGCGCCACCTAAATCACTACTTCAACGTGTTCTCACAGATTCCGCTGCCAGTCTGGGTCCCTAACATGATCTGACTGAATCCCCACGTGACCTTTCCTGAGGGGCTGTAGGTTTCCGGAATCCCCGGCGGAGACCACCAGGCGTCTGGTCACATGACGTTTCACTCAGGCCCCACAAAACCTAAACCCCAGACTACCACTCCCCCCTCGAGCCACAGGTAAGTTATCACATACAGTGTATATATAACTTACCGTGGTCGGTTAGGGTGATCAGTCCCGGGAGGGAGTGGTGCCCGTGGCATCGGTCGAGGGTTGGGACACCGAGCGAGTCCTGGTGCTCCTTTCGGGGGCCCCGCGGTTGGGCGCCAGCTGTTGAGGTGGACATGAACCTGTCCTTTCTGGAATTCAGTCAGTCATTCCAAATTGTCTTGAACACGGGTGCGCACAATAATTAAGGACAAAACACAGACTTATGATTCCAGTATTAAGTCCTTTGGCCGTGCTTCTGTGGCAAAATCATTACAGCCTCTGGGCTTTTCCTTTATTAACACACGTACTTATTCGATACAAAAAGGAAAGGTGGGCGTAAGCATGCAAATAGCAAACAATATCATTCTTGATTGGATAGAAGTTGCATTCCATTCTACGTCACTAGCCTGAAAAAGTCATTTTGATAAGAGTACGGGGGCCATCTTGGACTAGTTAAATATATACATATATTATACGCAAGCTTTATAAAAGTTACAAAGTATAAAAATATAATATAAAAAGTATATATAAATATACACACATTCCTTTGTGACACACCGCACCGCAGCATCTTGGACACAATACCAGGATATAGACATTCTACACAGCTGCATAAGCATTTACAAAGCTGATATATATATATTTCTATAGCATTAAATACATGTATATACAAATGACATAACACTATGAGGGGAAAATTCAGTATTTCGACCGGTCTACCTTCACACCACGTGAATCGTTCAAAATGGCATCCTCTATTTTATGGATCAAAATTCTGGGAGGATGAGAAGATAAGGAAAGAGGATCACATGAACTAGCTCCAGATGGCTTGCCCATAATGCCTTGCATTTGCCTTCGAATATTATCTGGACTATATAGGGAATATTGGGTAGATTTATCAAAACTGGTGTAAAGGAAAACTGGCTTAGTTGCCCATAGCAACCAATTAGATTCCACCTTTCATTTTTCAGAGCTCCTTTGGAAAATGAAAGGTGGTATCTGATTGGTTACTAAGGGCATCTAAGCCAGTTTTCCTTTGCGCCTGTACATCTCGCCCTATATCTGTGATGTTTGGGGACTTTTCATATGGTCAGAGACCAGCTAGTCAACAGATAGTCAGACTTTATAGCTAATAGAGATAGTTTTTAGAGACAGCACAAGAATGTGTTTGGTACGTGATTGGCTTCAAAGGCAGATCCAATTGGGCTTATTTGTACTAGGCCTTTGGGGCCCAATGCAGCATTAGAGCCTGGGCTCACCAGATGATCCTCTTGTACTCTGTTAGGCCAGTCTGACGCTATCTGAACCAGAGTGGAGCAGACCCCAGATGCCTGCTGTTTCACACAGCAGACACCCGTAGGGTTGCCAACTGGCCGGTATTGGACTGGTGTAGCCTGTATTTCTTTCAAACACATGTACTGAACACATATCACACATAAAAATCATAAATCATTATCACAGCGCTGCGCTCTGCAAACTGTATGCAACTCTGGACACCAGCAGCATCCTTCTACTGGAACTGAAGGACCTGTAATGATGTCATTGTCATGTGATCAGTGCAATAGGAGCGGAGTTTAGCAGTGCCAAGAAATGGTGATGATGACATCGACAATGGTGATGATGATGTCACATGAGGAAAAGTGAAAAAGCATGGATGTAATTGCCAAGGGACATGGGACTGGGAGCTGTAGTTGTCTCTTGTTATGCCTCCTCACTGTAATGTCCTCTTATATAATTATGGCCTGGACATGCTGGGAATTGTAGTCCTTCCCTCTTATACCTCTTCCTGTAATGTACTCTGTTATAACATTATAATGGCCTGGACATGCTGGGAGTTGTAGTCCTCTCCTCTTATACCTCCTCCTGTAATGTGTGCTGATATAAAATAATAGGAATTTATCTCCCTTATTTCTGTACCTAGGAAAGCTGGGCAATTTGCAATATAGCTGCTATTATAGTACCGCTGCTATTTTCAGCTACAATTGCAGTGTCCCACATGTGGTGTGAAAGGAACACCGCAAACTGTCTATGTATACTAGACATGTCAACTGTATTTATATGCTATTTATAACCACATGCTGCAAGAACCTATTTAGGCTTAGTAGTTGCTATTTATTTTTACACTAGTAGGTGGTGCAGTTGCCTTACATATAAATATCTCAGCAACAGTTTAGAACCAGTTCAGTTCAGAGTAGAGTTCAGTTAGTGAGAAGTAACAGACAAGTTCAGTGCAGGAGAGAGAGAGGAGAAAACAAGATGCCTAACCACAATGTAGCTGCCATGTCAGCGTAGCTCTGGCCAAGCCAGGTATCCTGTGGCCTGTACCAAGTCTAAGCTTCTAGAACCTGAGCCAAACTGGATAGTGTGAGTCTGGTCGAGGTGACAACTGCCTGAAGTTTTTATGGACTCTTCCAGCCCAAGTGTTTTAGGAGTAGCCTCCGGCACCTATGCATAAAACTCTACAACTCAAGGTACCAAGTTGTGTGTATCCGCATTTAACCCTCTGGGGACTGTGGACTTATATTTTATTCAAATGCACCCTATCAAAATAATGGAGCAGATGATGTGATGCCTGCCATCCAGGGATACCGCCCTGCGGGGATGCTAATCTAAAGTAAGAGATATATATTCTGTATAATATCCAGAGCCAGGTCTAACTAAGGTGGATTGAAGAAACTAGAAACTAAGCAGTAAAGATTGATTATTTGATTATAAGAAGAGAAACATCTATATTGAGACTTACTACTGAAGTAACCAGCCTAAAGAGGGATTTCTTGCAGCATCCTTACTGATATTTATTGCCAAGAGAAATAACTGTAAACTGCACTCATCTCCTAAGGCAAAAGTAAAGTTCAATTGTTTTGATACAAGCTGCCTCCTCTTTATTCTACATCTACTCTACTTTGCGCCGCAAGGTGCTGGCATCACAAAAACCATCAGGGACCCTGCCGACTGACACCCTAATACACTACCATCAAGGGCACCTCACCTTACCATCCGGCAGAGCTCCTGAAAACCAGAGAGTGCCCGAAAGGGATTGGTGTCCCCCTTCCACACACCTGCACGCCAGCCCAGGGAGCCATAGTCACCAAACTGTGAGTAACATATCCACCGGCACCATTAAACACTGTAACAACCCTATCTCGCTCACATGCCCCTGCGGTCCAGTACGCTGCACAATTTTAACTGACTTGCCAATCGGACCCCAACAGTGAGTGAAGGTGTCCCAACACTAACCAAATGAATCCATAAGCTCCTGTGATCCTAACACCATGTTCTTTGGCTGTGCTGGGATTCTTGAAAGGGGTTTTCCAGTTATATTAAAGGAGTACAGCGTTCAGCTCTCTCTGGTGCTCCCATAGAAATTAATAGGAAGGTGGTGCACTTTTCCCACCCGCCTCTTAGTCCATTTCAGTAGGGCTCCACAGGATAAAGGGCCCCGTTCTAATGATTAGTAGGGATTCCAGCAGTAGGATTCCCACTGATCTGATGGACAGGGAACAACCTGTTTTAACCAGAATACCCCTTTAAGTTTCCCCCTATCCACAGGACGGGATAGGGGAAAATCACTGGGACTCCCACCGATTAAAACAATGGGGGCCCTGTACCCCTGAAGCCCCCTGAAATGAACGGAGCAGCCGGTATGTATGTGGCTGCTTCATTCATTTCTATGGGAGTTCCCAAGATAGCCAAGTACTGCACTCCACTATCTCTGGACCATCCCACCGATCTAATAGTTATCCCCTATCCTATAATGTAACTGGAATGCCCCTTTAAGGAAACCTATAGTCTCCCACATAATCTGATTAAAAAATTATGACTGGCACTTCATGTTGCTCATCCCATTTAAGTGAATGTAATTACACTGCATGGCTGCTACAAAGGAGACAACGTAATTTTGAAGAGGAAGCTACACTCACAGTGCCGCTACCCCTCATACAGCTTATTGTTAGGGGTGCCAGATGTCAAACCTCCACCAGTCTGATATTAATAATCTATCCAGAGGATAGATCATCAAAATTAAACCATTGCACAACCTCTTTTTTTTTTTTTTTTGCAAAACTCAATATGACCAAACCATCAATGTTAAATAACACACTGTGTTAAGCCATGCCCCCAAATTTTTTGGTTATGAAAGGTGGCAACCGTATACACCTGTGGATAATGTCTGTGATCAGAAATAATGCCGACCACAGACATTTAACCCCCTCAGATTCTGTGGTCAGTTGTGACAATAGCATCTGAGGCCGCTTTACCTGGGAGTGTTGCACTACAAAGATCTAAATTGCTTCCCCGCTCTGAGTTTAAGTTTTTAAAAATAAATAAAGAGCCATAAATTAAACTGTATTTATCCTTTATGGTGAATGTCGTAGTGGAAGTAAATCTAATGGTGGATTTGCATTTGCAAAAAAGCTTGGCCAAGTTCTGAAGACAAGGTAACATTTGCCATGTTTGTACTTTTTTGACCCTTGTAGTCCTTTGGCAGAAGAAAATAAAGAACATTAGCTTATAAAACAACAGATTTCACTCTTTTGTTGTTTTTTTTCGATGACACCATATTTTTGAAGGAGCATTTTTTAATGACTTTCACTGCTAGCAGGGTTTGAGAAAGTTAATTGGTAATTCTTGTGTCCCCCAGTGATGGGTCCATTCTGCTCCTGATGCTATTGCTTGCCAAATGTGACTTGCCATCTGGCCATTATAGTATAAGAAAGAGAGGAAAAATAAACAACTCAACAAAGTACAAAAATAACATATTGTGCTATCAGCATCCTCAATTGGAAGCCCTACAAGACACTTTTTTGTGTTCTACTTTTTTTTGGTTTAGACTATTAGCACTCTGTGTTTACAACTAGATTAGTACTTATCTTAAATGAAGAATCATGGAAATTGGAGAGTATTCTCTTTGGAAAGTTTAACTAAATTCAGATATTGTAGTTTCATGGCTAAAAGGTAATATGTACAGTATTGGTGGAAAGCAGTATAAGAAAAAATAAAAAGGGCAGGTGCATACATGGAATTTCCAGGCCACCATAACAAAAGTGAGACTCTCCCAACCACATACAAAGAAACAAAATAAAAGCAAAAAACCATTTTGCAATTGATGACTCAATGGAAGTACACATAATTACTCCTTGTGCTCCAGTATCAAGCAGTGTCTAAGGCCCACCAATGTGTCTAAGGCCCACCAATGGAATTGATTGTGATGGCCCACCCTAAAGCTCCACATCATTTATGGCAATACTGGTAAAAACTCACTGAAAAATAATAATAACAGAATAGTAGTAAGATAGTAGCAGCATGCTATAGTAGTACAATTATAATAATAGTAGCTATTATAGTAGTAGTAATAATAATAATAATAACAATAAATAGCAGTAGTAATATTAATATCGACGTTTCCTGTGGTAAAGAAGGAATTTTTCCCTGTGACACAAATTGGCTGAATGTGTTGCAGGGTTTTCACCTTCTTCTAGATCAACAGCTTTAGGGACAGGGACCTTACTAACAATTAGCATTAAAATTAATATTATAAAATGAATAAATTAACTACAATAGTATAAATAACACATAGCAATATTAGTCATAAGTAGTGTTGAGCGAGTACCTGGCCGAGCACCCGAGCATAATGTTAGTCAATGGGACTAAACCAGGCACCACCACCCCCCCCCCCACTCGGAAGAGGAGAGGGTGTCTGGTTAATAGAAAAAGGGCGACTTCTCTTCTTTTACTCCTTTCACTCGTAAAAGTATGCTAATTAACTGAATTTGTACACATTAGCGCACAATGCACATTTGTATGCTAATGCGTACGCAGTAGCGTACAAAATGTGCACGCATTAGCGTACAAATGCGTATGCATTAGCATACAAATTCATACACATTAGCCTACAAATCAACATTACAGTGCGGGGAAGAGACTCGAGCATTGCGCTCGAGTACACTCGCTGTTCGGCCAAACACTGAGTGGACCCGAGCGTAGGCATGCTCGGCCGAACAGCGAGTTCGGCCGAGCATGCTCGCTCAACACTAGTCATAAGGAAAATCATCTAATATCAACAATTATAATATTAATATGATATTAGCAGTAATTAAAGATGATTAGATAATAAGATAAATATGATTAGAATATTTATAATAATTAAAATGTCCAGGGTTATTCACCTTTTCCTGGATCAACTGTGTAAGTAGAGTATAGTATTAAAAGTTACTGTATACAGCAACAATAGTATGGTAATAGTACGACAGCAATAATAGTTGCAATCATAGAATGGTTATACTGTACAATAAAAATAGTAAAAAGGAGCAAAAATCTAAAGTAAAATAAATAATACTAATTAGTATTAAAAGTTAGAGCTAAAACTAAAAATAATATTATAATCGTAGGATTAGCTATAATAGTTGCAGTGGTAGAATAGTACAATAAAAATAGTAAAAAAACAAATTAGTAGTATTAATGAAATGTGTACTTTCCCCTTTAGCACAAATTGGCTAAAGGTGTCCAAGGGTTTTTGCCTTCTTCTGGATCAACAGGCTTATGTTTAGGGGCTGAATATATAATAATAGATATAGTACTAATAATAATTAAACAATTTATTTCAATGATACTATACTAAGAGTAGCAATAGTCTGCTACTAATAATAGTAGTATTTGTAACACTGGTATAGTACTATTATAAACAGTTAATAATAGTATAGTAATGATAATGTTAGCGTGGGGACCCTCTTGAAAGAAGTCAATGTGAAGTGACAAATGAGCTTATACATTTTGATTAAAATGTGTACTAAGAACGTCATGTTCAAAAGTTTGGTTCAGCAACAATAGATGATGTATAACATGTGGATGTACACTTTATGGCTTGTCTTGTACAGTTGTTATATTATAAAAGACATCAGCGATATTGATCCAGGATTCTAGGACTGATCATATTTTCTCAGTGTCAAGAAAATATTTTTTCCCATGTCGTTCTTCTGGATTTAAGATTGGCATCATACGGACCTCACAACTAGTACTATAGTTTAGTATTATAGTAGAATTAGAGTTGTAGGTTAAAACTGATAACATCCAGAAGTATTAGACATTTTTTTGTCAGAAAAACATTTTATTTTAAAGGTCAAGATAGGTCATCAATATCAGATCGGTAGGGGTCTGAGACCCAAACAGACGTAACAGCCGTTTTGGGCAGAACTGGATGCAGAAGGTCCTGTCCACAGTGTAGTTTCCAGAGCTGGTGTTTTGCAGCTCAACTCCCATTCCACCTTCTGCTTCCGACTACATCCACTGTATACTTTCCAGTGTCGGTGGTTGTCTGAAACAACAAATCTATGGGAGATGTTGAACTGATCTGATATTGATGACCTATACTGACGATAGGTCATCAATATGTAAGTCTTGGAAAAACCCTTTAAATGGGTTGGTCCATCACAGACATTGTTGGCATATTGATAGGATATGCCATCATTATCAGAGAGGAGTGGGTCCCAGAGGTAGGACCTACACCTATCTCCAGAATGGGGCCCGTGAAGTGAAGGAGAGGGCACTGTGCATGCATAAAATGCTCTCCATTCATTTCTAAGGGAGTTCCAAAAATAGCAGAGCAAGCATATTTGCCTATTTTCAGAAGTCTCATAGATGTAAATGGAGAGCTGTATCTTGTGTCTTATCCCCCGAGATCTTTCAATATTCTGTATTTAACCCCTTTACGCCAAGCACCGTAATAGTACGGCGCAGCATGAAGGGGCTTGACGCCCGGCACCGTAGTACTACGGCGCGCTGATCGGGCGGGTGCAGGAGCTGCGCCCGCCTGATCAGCTGCAGGGGGCCGGCTGTTCCCAGTAGCCGGACCCCTGCTGCGTACGCCCGCATCTGTGAAAACACCGATGCGGGCGTATTAAGCCTTGAAGTGCCGCGGTCAGCGCTGACCACGGCATATGCAATGCGGGCATGGGCAGAGAGAGTCCATTGGGTCCCCGCGCTGCTATGACGGGGACCCGATGGCTTGGATGGCAGCCCGATGCCTTCCTTAGGCATCATGGATGCCATCCCTGCGCGTCTGTGAAAACCAGCCCCCTGGATCTCACAGGAAGCAGGCTGTAAGTGTATTACATTGAGTAATACACTTACAGCCAATGCATTACAATGCAGAAGCATTGTAAGGCATTGTAAAGGGGATTAGACCCCTAAAAGTGGAAAAAAAGTGAAAAAAGTGAAAAAAATAAGATTTACAAAAAATAAAAGTTTCAAGTAAAAAAAAGCGCACTTTTCCCAAAATAAAGTTAAAAAAAGGGGAAAAAGGGAAAAAAGAAAAGAATACATATTAGGTATCGCCGCATCTGTATCGACCGGCTCTATAAAAATATCACATCATCCACCCTGCCAGGTGAACGCAGTAAAAAAAAAAACAAAAAAAAAACAGTGCCAAAACAGCCATTTTTTGGTCACCTTCCCTTACAAAAAGTGTAATAGCAGGTGATCAAAAAGGCATATTTAACCCAAAATGGTACCAATCGAACCGTCATCTTGTCCCGCAAAAAATGAGACCCTACCTGAGACAATCGCCCAAAAAATAAAAAAAATATGGCTCTCAGAAAATAGCAACACACAAAAAAAGATTTTATTCTGTTCAAAAATGCATCTAATGTGTAAAACTTTCCAAAAATAAAAATGTTAGACATATTGGGTATCGCCTGAGGGGGCATATCACATGATTTGCTCCCTCAGGTGAATGCTGTAATTTTTTTTTTTTTTAAACTATGCAAAAACAGCTATTTTTTCACCTTGACTCACAAAAAGTGTAATACCAAGCGATCAAAAAGTCTTATGTACCCCAAAATGGTACCAATGAAAACGTCACCTCATCCCGCAAAAAATGAGCCCCCACATAAGACAATAACTCAAAAAAATAAAAATCAATGGCTCCTGCAAACCAATCCATCAAAATCTGTGCTGCAAAATCCATATGGCGCTCCTTCTGTTCTGTGTCCTGCCATGTGCCCCCACAGCAGTTTACCACCACATATGGGGTGTTGCCGTATTCAGGAGAAAATGGGGAACGAATTATGGGGTGCTTTTCTCCTGTTACCCCTTATGAAAATGAAAAATTTGAGGCTAAAGCAACATTTTATTGGAAGAAATTAAACTTTTCATTTTCACAGTCAAGTGTTTCCAAATTCCGTAAAACGCTTAGGTCAAAGTGGTCAGTACCCCCCTTAATATATTCTTTGAAGGGTGTAGTTTCCAAAATGGGGTCACCTTTTGAGGGTTTCCACTGTAGGGGTATGTCAGGGTCTCTCAATTACAAAATGGTGCCTAAAAACCATTCTAGCAAAATCTCCCTAAAAATCCGTATGGCGCTCCTTTCCTTCTGACCACTGCCACAAACCCATAGAGACGTTTATCACCACATATGGGATATATCTGTAAACTGCAGAATCAGAGTAATGTATATTGAGGTTTAGTTTGCTGTTAACCCTTGCTGTGTTGCAAGAAAAAAATATTAACATGAATAATCTACCAAAAAAATGAAATTTTGAAATTTCACCTCCATTTTCCTTTAATTCTTGTGGAACACCTCAAGGGTTAACAAAGTTTGTAACATTATTTTTTTTTATAATTTGAGGGGTGTAGTTTCTAAAATTCATTTAAGGGTGGTTTCCATTACGTAAGCCCCTCAAAATAAAAAAAAATGGTTCTGGAAATTTTGTTAAAAATTTGAAAAATTGCTAAACATCTATGCCTTCTAACGTCCAAAAAAAGTAAAATGACATTTATAAAATGATGCCAACATAAAGTAGGCATATGGGGAATGTAAAATAATAACTATTTTTGGAGGTATTACTATGTATTTTGAAAGTAGAGAAATTGAAATTTTTCCAAATTTTTGGTAAATTTGGTATTTTTTTATATATAAAAATGAAATATTTTTCCACAAATTTACTACTGTCGTGAAGCACAATATGTGACAAGAAAACAATCTCAGAATGGCTTGGATAAGTAAAAGCGTTCCAAAGTTATTACCACATAAAGTGACACATGTCAGATTTGCAAAAAATGGCCTGGGCAGGAAGGTGAAAACAGGCCCGGGGTTGAAGGGGTTAAAAAGGTTGTCCACAATAAGAAAAATATGGCTGCTGTATTCCAGAGACTGTGCACTCTTGTATATAGGCTTTGTTTAGTGTTGAAAACAAAGGCTGTGTTAGACAGCCTGATTCTGTCAGCAATTGTCAGGAAGGAAACGTTCCTTCCTGGCAATCACCTGCTCGCTAGCAGAGGTTACCGCTGCTATTACATACATCAATCTCCTCCTTTGTATTGGGATTGTTATACCATTACTCTTCCTTATACCGAATCATTGTCTACCAGCAGCAGATCGTGATTAGACACCACAATCTGCCTCCCACAAATGATAATTTTTAAACCTGTCAAAGATTTGAATTGCCAGATGAACGAACATTTGCTTGTTCATCGGGTAATAGGCAGCAGTATTACACTGCCAGATGATTACTAACGAACGTTAACACTCGTTAGCAATCATCTGGCAGAGACTCTGCCAGTCTAATGCAGGCTTTATCCTCACTTGCTGCAAAGAGGTTTTTAGAGTTTGGAAACTAATTGGTCAAGGAGATGAAATGGCATAAAATAATAAAAAAAACTTAATATATCTGATAAATCTTGGGCTGTTTCGGCACCGATATTCTGGTGGTCCCTGGTCATCTCTGTTTACTTGGCTACAGCGATGATGTGCCCCTATACCCACATGACTGATACAGCTAATCACTGATCTCTGTGTTGTATATTACTATATACATTGCATTCGAAAAGTCTTCAGACTCTTTCACTTTTTCACATTTTGTTATGTTGCGGCCTTGTGCCAAAATAAAAAAAAAATTTTTCCCCCCATCATTCTGCACTCAATATCCCATAATGACAAAGTGAAAACAGAATGTTAGAAATCTTTGCTAGTTTATTAAAAAGGAAAAAACTAAAATCTTGTCTTGACTTAAGTATTTAGACCCTTTACTAAGTACTTAAGATGAAACACCTCTGGCAGTGATTACAACCTCCAATTTTCTTGTCTATGATGCCGTAAGGTTTGCACACTTGGATTTGAGATTTTCTGCCATTCTTCTTTGCGGATCTTCTCAAGCTCTGTCCAAGTTGGATGGTGACCCTTAGTGGACAGTCATTTTCAGGTCTCTCCAGAGATGTTCTATTGTATTCAAGTCAGGGCTCTGACAGCGCCATTCAAGAACATTCACATAACCATCCCTAAGCCACTCCTGTGTTGTTTTGGCTATGTACTTAGGGTCATTGTCTTGTTGGAGGTCTTGAGCAGTCTGGATCATTAAGAATATATCTGTAGTTTGCTCCATTCAATTGTCCCTCAACCCATACCAGTCTCCCTGTCCCAGCCATTGGAAAAACACCCCCACAGCATGATGCTGCCACCACCATACTTCGCTGTAGGATGGTATTTGGCAGGTGATGAGCAGTGCCTGGTGTCCTTTAGACATGACGATTAGAATTGAGAATTGAATTGAGAATTGAATCTTGTTTCTCACAGTCTGAGAGTCCTTTAGGTGCTTTATGTCAAACTCCAGGCAGGCTTTCATGTGTCTTTTTTACTGAAGAGAGGCTTCTTTCACTGTCTTTCAACTTCTGGAAGTTTCTCCTGTCTGCACAAAGCATTTTTGGAGCTCACCCAGAGTAACCATTAGGTCTTGGTTACCTCTTACCAAGGTCCTTCTACCCTTCTACTTAGTTTGGTGGGGCTGCTGTCTTGGTTGTTCCAAACTACTTCCATTTAAACAATCATGGAGGCCACGTTGCCCTGCATAGAAAATGGTAAATGAGACGGGTCTGCTGTGTCCTCTTCCTCGCCAATGCCACGCCCACTTTTTTAGACCTGGAGCAAGCAGGGAGAATTTATTTATTGCAACCTGTAGGCCTCATTATTATTGACTCCACCCTTCATCTGCCTCTACATCTGGCCTCCTGCCTTGCACCCTGCAAACTGTTCACCATCCAGGACACCCCAACTACCCCCAGGCAGAAGCCCCAATACCAGGGTGTGCCCCGAGGGAACAAAGGGTTTGCCCTCTAGTTACTTAATAGCCTGAGGGAGCACCAGAGTGGAGACTGCAACTGTGGACTGTGAGTATTACTACCCTTCTCAGGGCCACAACCACCACTGCTGTCCTCTCTCCCCTGCACCTCCCCTTCCCTACAAATGTCATTACTACATGGCACATCATCATGGATGCCAGTGCTGGGAGATGTAATAGAATGCATAAAAATAACATTTTACTAATGCTTTCATGTTCTAGCAAAAGTCACAATATAGTTCAACAGTTCAGCAATATGGTAATGCCACTGCAATAGAGTCAAAGAATAACCCACATCAAAAGTTCTTGTAAGGCATACGGTTTTCTTTGAGGTACAAGGCTAATTTTCAAGCTTCTTACAACCTGATATTAACTGTAATGCATGACGGTGAAAAAGTTATTGTTTGTGGAAGTTTAATTGCAACCAGGCTTGATTGTTACTGGGTACATTGTGAGGGACATTAATCAAGATTGGGGTTCCCATACATCAGTCTTGATCCTCTATGCACTGGCGTGAGTTGCGCCTAATTTATTAAGAGGCAGATGCGCCAGAAACTCAGGCAGATGCTAGAGGCTGGTGCAATCTTGAGCTATAACTTATTCAGGTTTCTGGCCAGAAACTCTAAAAGTGATAAATAGTTGTGCAAATATGGTGGTTTCCATAATGTGAGACCTTTTAACACCACAATATTTGCATAAATAGGTTAGTAAATGCCCATGTATGATTTCTTCACTAGTACACCACTTGTGCGTATTGAGTTGAAATTGATCCTTGAGTTGAAATTGATCATCCTTATTTGTGAGGGATAACGAATTTAGGCCTAAATCAGGTTCCCTTTATTTCTGTCTACACAAACATGTTTCCAATCATTTTTTTTATTTTTTATTGGGGACTGATTATTTTAAAACTAGCAGCACATCAATAGTACCACACCAGACAGGGTAGAATACAAAAGTATCTGAGAGTGATAACAAATCCATATCCTTATATTCAAACTTTTTAAATCTTTTTTTGGGGGGGCTGTTGATTATATTCAAACTAGCAGCATACTGTATATGCGTGTTTACTTCACCAATACACAGGGTAGTGCACAACGTTATCTAAGTGACCCAAAAATTTCAAGACTACGGGAAGGTTCCAAACTAAAGATCCAGAATATGGGTAGTAGCAGCACCATCTATCTGGCAGGAAGTAGTGGTATTAATAGCCCGCAGTTGTCCCTGCTGGCTTCAGAAAGATGCAAAATTATAGTTGAGAAGAAAGAGGATGAGTTTGTGGATTGGATGGCTCACTCCTCCTCTCAGTCGCAGCAGGATGACATGGTGATGACTTCAGAGTCCGACACTGTGCCACAGAGCCAGGGGTCACAACATTCCTCCTGCTCCTCCTCCTTGCCACCCCAAAGAAGGCTTTCAGTGGAGTCCTTCCAGTCTTCACTGCCCCTTCCTAGAGGGGTGCCTTCCTTTTACCGAAGAAGTGGAAAGAAAATCCCACCACAGCCCACGACAGATAGCCAAGAGAGGCAGTGGCAGTTGGGGAAGAGCAGGGGAGGGGGCCAAAGAACCCACCATGATATTCCACAGTCTGATAGAAGCAAAATCAATGATTGTGTGCCCAACAGGACCTTGGAGCCAGATCAGGGTGCTGAGGAGGAGGCAACATCATAGGAGGAGAGTGATGGTGGCAGCAATAAAAAGCAGAAGCCACTCCCTCCCAAAGAACAGCCAGGGCCACGTCTGCTTCAGGATCAGGTGATTCCGCTGATGCAGTGGGTAGGTTAGACCCAAAACGTGTCAGATTTAAGCCCAGCTTGGGTGCCTCTGCCTCTGCCTATCTCCTGTCTGGCAGTTTTTCTCCAAACTGCCAAAAGACAAAAGCATTGCCTTGTGCAAGCTGTACAAGAGCAAAATAAAATGTGGGCAGGCAAATGAAGGCACTGCAGCTCTATTAAACCAGATGAAGGGGCATCACCCCATCCCTCGGGCAAACAGAGGTGGCAGCCAGCCACCGCGGCAGGAGTTTCCTTCTTCTTCCATTCCAGCTGGCGGCAGCCAGTCCACATGCACGTGCACGATCTTTTACATCGTCATCATCCCTTTCCGCTTCTCCCGCTCAGACTTCTCCTCCTCCACCTATGCTCCATCATCAGCCATCAATAATGGAATGTGTAACCAAGAAACAACTCTACGTGCCCAGCAAGCTTAATTCCCGCTTGGTAAAGTTGCTGGCGGTGCAGTTGCTGCAGTACCATTTTGTTGAGTCTGCTGTCTTTAGGGAGCTACTGGAATGCGCATTCTCCCAAAAAGCCATCCCTTCTTTGTACTCTCATGTGGCTCTACCTCTCCTTCCTATCACGTGTCAGGTCAAGTGTTGCCACGCCATGTTAGAGAAGGGAGAGAGTAGCCACACCGGTGATAAGTTGCTCAAATTCATCAAGTAACAAACATCCATTGGCTGTCACCCCGCCGACTCCAACTGGGCAAGGTGGTCGGCAGCAATGGGAGCAACATTGTGGCCTCCCTGAACCTGGCCGAAGTAACACATGCTCCCTGCATGGCAAACGTCATCAACCTAGTGGTGCAGCACTTTTTAAATAAGTACACTGACTTGCGCAAGGTGCTATAAAAGTCCAGGAGACTGTCCAAACACTTCAGCCACTCTTATGTGGCGAGGAATGCACAGGCTCGAGCGAACTAGGGGCGCATGCCGAAGTGTATTGCAGAGCGTTGATTGCCCCGCAATCCATAACAATTCTGGGTTCCATTAAGCTTACAGTAACGGCTCATGAGCGAGGCTCCAATAGTCTTGAATTATTGGCGGCCATGTTCATTTGACCGCAGTGGGGCAAATACAGTGTCATGAAGATGCGGTGATAAGAAACTCATGGGGGGAATTTATCATGAGGGGAGGGGAAAATTTGAAGTCAGTTTTGCTTGATGTTTCATGTTACTTTGTTATATTTGTCTTATCCTTCACCCTAAAGCTAGAGCTACACAGTGACAGTTATCTCTATGGGATCCCCGCTACTCAGGGATCCTGGCTGCGACTGGTGTCGCGCGACAACTGTTGCCGTGAAGCCCTAGCCTAACACTTTTGTCTAGAGTAGGTACTCCAGTTTTCCTACTCAACCCTCCTCCTGGAATGAGATTGTGACTTTTTAAAAAAAAAAAAAAGGCTCAATGATAAATCTGGAGTGAAGTTTATTAACATAGCTAACCACACCCACTTTTCCACTCACATTACAAAAGTGGAGTGAGTGGTGTAAAAATGCAAAAAGTCGACACATTTTGTGCAAGCAAGTGCAAAAAAGTCGCAAAAGCCCTATTTTTGAGACTTTTTGACACCAGAATTCTAGAGAGAAGGTATGATAAATCAGGGCCATAAAAAATGATCTGGATTCGTCCAAAGCAGGATGAATCCGAATCTACCATCACTAGAGTCTGTTTAAAAGCATATTTCACATTGTCTGATTTTTTTTTTTTTTTTTTTATAATAAAAAAAAATTCTAAAAAAAATATTCCTTTATGGAGGCAGATGCTTATTTGTTTTTTGACCTGTAAAATTGTGGCAATCATTTTGAGTGATTCGTACCAAAATTCATTGAATTCGTTCAAAATTTTTGAATTCGCTAGAATACAAATTTTTGGGAAATTCGTAACAAATTTGTTTAGGTTAGAATTTATTAGTTCATGTGTAATAGGAATGACAGAACACATTTAGAATTACTCATTTCACAATAAAAAAAATATGAATTTTTGTTTATCATCACTACCTACATGTGGAGTGGAGTAGTATTTAAAGGGGTTTTCCGAGTTATATATATTGATGACCTATCCTCAGGATAGGTCATCAATATCAGATCGGCGGGGGCCCGACACCCGGCACCCCCGCCTAACCACCCCATTCATTTCTATGGGAAGAATCGCTTCCATACAAGTCTATGGAAGCGATTCTTCCCATAGAAATGAATGGGGCAGTTAGGTGTAATTACACCTACTCACCACTACCCCGTTACGGCCAGCATGTAAACAGTATGTGAAGAGGAGGCAGCACTGATACGGCGCGCACCTCCACTTCAAACAGCTGATCGGCGGGGGTGCTGGGTGTCAGACCCTCCGCCAATCTGATATTGATGACCTATCCTGAGGATAGGTCATCAATATATATAACTCGGAAAACCCCTTTAATGGGTAGAATACATTTTGGAAGCTACTGTATTCATTTAAGTGATTTTTTTTTGTTTTATTTTAAATCTTTCTGCACTTTTAGAATGTGCATTGTGTGGTTAACTTTTTTTTATATATTTCAGTTGAATTGGATAATTACTTTAGTTTCACAATAATTTTTGGATTTTTTTTTTTATTCTTGAAGGTACTGTACTGTATTTTCTGAGTTATAATTATATTCAGCTGGTAAACAAGTGGCACATAATACTCCGCACCATGGCATGTGATTATGACTACTTAACTCCTGCAACCTTGAAAGACATTCAGCTTCAATTCTGCATGATGTGTAATTACGCCTCCAAGGTTTTTATGAGCTTTTCTACTTGTCACATATGGTCAAATGCAAATCAGGCCCTGCAGATGTTTATTCTACAAGTCAACACTATTATTTTTGTTTGTCTTTGACAAAACTCTTTTTTAGGCAGACTTTAAGACCAGAACTAATGTGCTATAGTATTTATGGAAATGTTATTTATAATCCTACAATTATTTGCATTGCACAATTCTTGGTTTGTTCAGGAATTAAAGGGGTTTTTGGGAATTAGATCAGTGGTTTCTGAAATCTGACATCTCCACTGATCAGCTATTTTGGGCAGTCGCTGGCACCAGAAACCAGTGGTGTAGCATGGGTTGCCAGCACCCAGGACAAGCCAAGTATTGCGCCCCCTAATCTATGGATATGCCCCTTTTTATAGAATCATGCCCCACAATATACAAAGACCAACATTGCCAATAATAACACTAAATAAAGGCCAAATAATACCGCTCCACCATAACCATACCCATTTAGGTCCCAGTCATTAAAAACCCATTTACAGGTGATGTCTCTTCTGACTGGAGTTGTTCTCTTTCTTTTTTTTTCTCAATCCTGCACAGAACACTATGATATCTTCTTCTGATGACAACTTGTTTATGTTGTTTCTGCATAATTTGACATGCAGAATACACATTTTAGTAATAATGCCTTCTTTTATGCCCCTACTTAGTAATCATCCCCATTTAGGCCCCACCCATTACACAGTAGTAATTTCCATCTAGGGCCCAGTAGTTTAACATGACTCTCAGTAGATATTATGCCCCCTGTAATGCTCTCAGTACATATAATGCACCCCAGTAGTGCCCTCTGTAATAAATGCCCCCAGTAATGCCTGTGGTAGTGTCATCTCTAGATATAATACCCCCCCAGTAGTGTCCTTTATACATATAATGCTCCTCATAGTGCCATCTCTACATATTATTTCCACTATAGTGCTATCTTTATATATAACCCATCACTTCATATAATGCCCCCATAGTACCATCTTACATATAATGCTAACCGTCCCCCATAAAGCCACCATAAGTGATGATGACATTAAAAAAAATACTCATCTAACTACTGCCATCTACAGTGCAGGCCACGGGTCTCTTCCGTCCATCATTGTAATCTCCTGTCAGTCACAGGTGTCATGATGACATCACCATTGCAACCATCCTGAACCATTCCGCTACCTCATAGGTCTTAGGCCTAGTGGCTTTCGGCCTATGAGCCGGCTGAACAGCAGGGATGGGAACTTTCGGTTCCTGTGCCCTGCCATAAACTCTGTGTGTTTCCTTGAAATTTGGCGCTTGGGGCAACTGCCCCTCTGACGCCTCCACGATGCAGTTCCAGTGCCAGAATCTATAAAGTGGATTGAGATAGAGGAGATGGCTCTGCCGACTGTATAATGGCCATGCCGGTTTACTGCAGTTTAGCTTCATTGCCCGAAACGATACAGTGGATGGAGTGGAAGGAGATGGCTCTGCCCACTGTGTAGTGGCCAGGCCGGGATACAGCAGCTCAGCTCCCATGAATAGGAGCTGAGCTGTAGTATACTGGCACTGCAAACTACATAGTGGGTGGAGCTTTCCATTCACTGTATAGTTTCTGGGACTGGTGGCTGCTTGAAACAGCTGATCCTACACTGATCTGATAATTATGTCTTATTCTGAGGATAGGTCATTAAAGGGGTATTCCCATCTAAAATGTCAGTTTTACCACATAGGGAACAATAAACAAAACTTATAAAACTATGGCAGAATTGTCTTTTCAGTATATCAACAGCAGCATGCCCCTACTGCTAAGCGAATATTAATATTAAAACTTAACTTTTAATCATAATCTGTTAAAAAAATAATGACAAATCAAGCCCAAAGTGAGATATAGTGAACCAGTTCTCAGAGATATCAGAAGATGCAGGGTCTGGCAACCATGCCTGTCAAACATCCAGAGGGGATAAAAGTGGGATAGACTGGCTACCCCTAGTAGCCCCTAGATCCCTAAACTGATACGGTTTTCCATGTTGGTGGGGTAACTGTCCTAGTTAGAGCAATACCCCTGAAGTTCCCCTGCTAGCTAGCTATAGAAGAGCCCTGGATACCATCCAGGGGTTGATTAAGTGCATCACAGGTCCAGGGCTGTTTACTAAACTTGGGCCTCCTTTATCAATAACCACCCTTCCCCCTTCTGTGTTCTGTCCCTATAGTTATTTTTATTTATAGAGGTATATATTAAAAGAAGATTTATCAAAATGGATGTAAAGGAAAACTGACTTCGTTACCTATAGCAACCAATCAGATTCCATCTTTAATTTTCCAAAGGAGATCTGAAAAATGAAAAGTGGAATCTGATGTGTTGCCAGGGGCAACTAAACCACTTTTCCATAGAACTAGTTTGGATTAATGTAAAAATGTTTGCGCTCAGCTCTGACTGAAATGGCTGCCGCTGTTGGCCTCTTTCTCTCTGCTGCTGCTCTGCTTCTCTCTTCACAGGTGTCCAGCAGAAGAAAAAACAACCACATAAACAATTAGTAATAGATTACAGCCACTCTCTGGAGCTTTGACTCACTCTGTGCTGCTCTGCCTGAGAGCCCTCACACAGACTAGTGTGACACAATGTGATGAAGCTGGTGCTGTGGAGAGATGGGCATGCATTTGTGATGTCAGAGAGGGGCAGGCTTGGCGGAAATTCTCTGCTTGAAAGTGATTAGAGTAGGTGTGCAACGACGTCGGTCACTCCCTTCTCACTCTCACTCCTTCCACTCCGCTCGACAGTTATTACCGCAGCACTAGCGCTGGGTATATATCATAAGAATGTTATAGTGTTGTGGCCAAGGCACAGGCGTTCGGGATGGAGATGGGCCCCTCACTGATGCTGGGCCCAGGTCTGCCAACCCAAACGTCCCTATTATAATCTGCTATTGATATCACCCTATCAAATAAATGATAGAATAAATGATTGATTCCAAGTGTTTCGATCCCAGGGACCATATGTGTAGCTGGTCAGAAAATTAGCATTTCAACAGAACAGTGGCGTTCGGTCTCATCAGGGGACCTAAACATAAACAGTGGATAAGACTGGTGATCAGTGAAAAATAAAATAAAAGATAAGAATGGTTTGGGCTGAAAAAGGCCAGTACATACCATCTAGTACCAGGTACAGCACAACATGCAGCTCTGTGCTGATGGACGGATGCACGTGGTGCACGTCTAGAAGTGCGGAGTCCCACTAACAAACTTAAAGAGGACCTGTCACCTCTCCTGACATGTGTGTTTTAGTAACTAATTGCTTCCCCATGTAATAACAATTCTAGATCATCTATTCTAATAACTTTATGTTATGCCATTCCTGTATTATTTCTACTAGAAGTTTACAAATAAATTAACAGCAGTCTGCAGTAAAGATATTGCTGGGTGTTACCAGTACCAGGTGTGTCTGACTCTGTCCAGTCAGTGCTGCTGTTGTCAGACTGTACACCCCCAGCTGGTAAAACCTATCTGTACCTTTACTGTAAGCTGCTGGAAATTAATTCATAACTTCTAGAAGGAATAATAAAGGAATGGAACAACATAGAGCCATAAGAACAGATGCTCCAGAATTTTTATTACATGGGGAATGCAAGTAGTTACTGCAACTGACATGTCTGGAGAGGTGACAAGTCCTCTTTAAATAGTGGGACAGCTGCGAAGCTCCGCCCACATGACGTGCATAGCAAGAGATGTTCTCACTAACAGGCTGCGCGGACTGATGTGTAGGGGGACGGAATTAGCTGTAGCCCAACTCCACCGCACCTTTCATAATACTGAGAAAGATGTATTTCTCTCTGATATAAGGGAATAAAAGTAACAGGTATAAAGCAAAGTTACATTTTAATATTATTATTGTCCTTGCAGTAGGAGCTTGCAGCTGTTGATATACTGATTTAGCAATTTTTGGACAATACCATCATGCTACCGAGTGTTTATCACCACGAACTTAGAAAGTACAACTTATCCTGCAAAAAAAAAGCCTTGATTTGGCTATAGGGAGAGAAAAATAAAATAGCTATGACTCCTGGAAGGCAGGTAGTGAAAAATGAAAACTGAAAAATAGAAAATGGCTGCATCAGTAATCACTTGTTAAAGAAAAATAATGATAATAATAATTTATGGTTTGGTCTTTTTGACGGAATCTATGACGGAGGCCCTGAACAGTGCCTCCAAAGTAGTTGTGAAAAAGCCATTACTTGGATATGTTCCTAAAGTTACTTCTCTTACTCCAAATTTCTCCTTTTGCACATATTTGTTGCGTCTCTTTTTTACAACTTTTTTTACAGGTTATTAGAGGGGTTCAACAATAGAATTAAATACTATAACACACTTTGGTACAGAGTGAAACTTGAACGTACACACCATGCCTCTGAACAGTTACTGTAGCTTGTGACTGTGTAATAGGTGCTGTGATAATCATGCCCTTCTGTCACATTCCTCTTGCCTGGTCAGCAGGCAGGGGCAGCACGCAGGGCCGTTTCTGCCATGAGGTAAACACAGAAGGGGACAGGCGCTCATAGGGTAGTAGGTCTAATATTTGTAGTGAATGTATGTAGATACAATGGGTCGGATCTGCCCCTGTCTTCAAATCCTCAGACCATGGAGTAGCCAACCCTCCGGTAGGAGTGAACAAAACGGATAAAAGGATGCTAACAATGGGGGGCCTGCACAACTTGGACACCTCCTGGTGCAATCACGACCAGACGGGTTATTGGTAACCTTGGTGACAACGCGTTTCGGAGTATTGATACTCCTTTTTCAAGTCAGCTATCTCCTCTAATTCTTTATTATTCCCAGTTATATAGCTGAAGGTAACTAGACGGGTGGTGGGCTAAAATCAATGTATTCAGCAATCAGATAGAGTTCCTTCCAGAAAATGGCTCTGCTAATTGGAAGCACTTTTCAGGTGTGTTGAAGGCCCAGATGTTAACAGAGGAGAAACAAAGCTTCACCATGTCAACGTGGAAATATACACATTTCAGCAAAAACAGCAGGAGGTAGATGACTACTGAGGTGAACGCTGTGTGCACACATGATGTGACTATGATTCTGAGTATTTTTTTTGTTTTAACATCAGCAGTACTGGGGGCCCTATAAGGGTATGGAGCATCATATATATATCTGGCAAGATTGGAAGACATATATACTGGTACTACAGGTGGGTGGAGGTGTATTATATACTGGCACTACAGGGGGAGGTGGAAGAGCATTATATACTGGCACTACAGGGGGTGGAGGAGCATTATATATTGGCACTAGAAATGAGCGAGCATGCTCGTCCGAGCTTGGTGCTCGTTCGAGTATTACGGTACTCGTAAGTGCTCGCTGCTCGGACGAGTATCTCGCCATGCTCGAGGAAATGTCATCTTCCGCATTGTGCATTTTTGGCGCCTATAAACTCAGCCAATCACAAGCCAGGAGACTCTGCGGTATACCCAGCATCACGTGGGGCCCTTACATGTCGATAGCAGGGGTTGGCTGGCCTGATCAGGTGACCCTGGAATATACTAGTGACTGCCCGCGGTGCTCGGCTCAGATGCTGTCTGGATGTCGTTAGGGACAGAGCTGCTGCGTTTCAGGGAGAGTGTTAGGGCCTGTATTTAGTTCTCTGTTAGGCAGAAGTGATCTTAAAAAAAACAAACAGCCCTTCTAAGGGCTACAAGACATTTTTTTTTGTCTCCTGGCTGGGCTGGCTGGCTGGCACTAGTAGTGCAGCTATCGCCATATATAACCCTTTTTTTTATTGTTATATCTCAGTGATACAAATACATTTCATACAGCAGTGTGGAACCATTCTGTGTGTCACAGTTCAGCTGTCCACTCACCACAATCCGTATTTTCTGTCCAGGTGACCCATACTGTACGTCACGTAATCAAATACGGTCTTTTGCTTTCACTGATACAGCTACATTACAAAAATCTCTGTGCAACATTTGTCTGGGTTGCAGTCAAAATAGCCACAGTCAGCAGGGGCTGAGTTTGCTCTCTGATAGTTTCTGCATGTCACGTTAAAAAAAATATACATATAAAAAAAAAATATTAAAAAAAAATATATAAAAAAATAGTTTTTTTGTTGTTTTATCTCAGTGATACAAATCCATTTCACACAGCTGTGTGTAACCATTCTGTGTGTCACAGTTCAGCTGTTCAGTCACCACAATCCGTATTTTCTGTCCAGGTGACCCATTCTGTACGTCACGTCATTAAAAAAGGTCTTTTGCTCTCACTGAGACAGCTACATTACAAAAATCTCTGTGCGACATTTGTCTGGGTTGTAGTAAAAATAGCCACAGTCAGCAGGGGCTGAGTTTGCTATCTGATAGTTTCTGCACGTTAAGTTAAAAAAAAATATATATATATAATAAAAAAAATATTAAAAAAAAATATTAAAAAATAGTTTTTTGTTGTTTTATCTCAGTGATACAAATCCATTTCATACAGCTGTGTGGAACCATTCTGTGTGTCACAGTTTAGCTGTATAGTCAGCACAATCCGTATTTTCTGTCCATGTGACCCATTCTGTACGTCACGTCAGTAAAAAAGGTCTTTTGCTCTCACTTATACAGCTACATTACAAAAATCTCTGTGCGACATTTGTCTGGGTTGCAATTAAGCAGACCAAGTCTGCCTAATCTAATAGTTTCAGTGTAATTGCTCCATACTGCACGGTACGTAATAACATACGTAATTTTGCTCTAACTTATCCACCTATATACAAACCACAATCCGAATTTTCTGTCCAGGTGACCCATTCTGTACGTCACGTCAGTAAAAAAGGTCTTTTGCTCTCCCTTATACAGCTGCATTACAAAAATCTCTGTGCGACATTTGTCTGGGTTGCAATTAAGCAGACCAAGTCTGCCTAATCTAATAGTTTCAGTGTAATTGCTCCATACTGCACGGTACGTAATAACATACATAATTTAGCTCTAACTTATCCACCTATATACAAAGCACAATCCGTATTTTCTGTCCAGGTGACACATTCTGTACGTCACTTAATTAAAAAAGGTCTTTTGCTCTCACTTATACAGCTACATTACAAAAATCTCTGTGCGACATTTGTCTGGGTTGCAATTAAGCAGACCAAGTCTGCCTAATCTAATAGTTTCAGTGTAATTGCTCCAGTGTAATTTTGCTCTAACTTATCCACCTATATACAAACCACAATCCGTATTTTCTGTCCAGGTGACTAGAGATGAGCGAGCACTAAAATGCTCGGGTGCTCGTTATTCGAGTCGAACTTTTCCCGATGCTCGGGTGCTCGTTTCGAGTAACGAACCCCATTGAAGTCAATGGGAGACTCGAGCATTTTTTGCAGGGGACCAAGGCTCTGCCTAGGGAAGGCTGGGTGAAAACCTGGAAACCTCAGAAAATGATGGAAACACCACGGAAATGGACAGGAAACAGCAGGGGCAGCATGCATGGATGCCTCTGAGGCTGCCTAATCCCACCATTACCCCAAATTCTCAGGCAACAGCCTGGTGGTTACCCTCATGGCAATTGTGCTCACCCAGACCAAGAAAGGCAAGGCAAATACCCATCACATGTTAGGGAAGCACCCAACTAGGTGCAACGAAGGTCCATCACCGCCTGCAGGTGACACCACTGCTCATGCTGGCACTGCAGCTGAAATCAAGTTCAGTATCTGTTCTTATCAGTTGCTGTGGCTGCTGGTGGTATAGTGGTGAGCATAGCTACTTCCCAAGCAGTTGATCCGGGTTCGATTCCTGTCTATTGCAGGAGGCAATTAAAAATCAGTGCAATATCTAATATGTCCCCCTACCCGGGTAAATTGTTTGGAGAGAGGGCCTGTAGGTGGGGGGGAAGGAAGTTTTGCTGGAAGAGCCAGAGGAGTGCCCCCTGGGCTAGCGTGTGTGGTGGTGACAACAGCCGGAATGCATTTGGAAAAACTCTAGCATCAGCCGGTGCGGTATCGATTCTTCTCAGTTTAATACCGTATACGTCCCCTATCTTGGGACCTTATATTTTATGGATTTTTCGACCACGGAAAACGGAAAAAGAGCTTGCTCTGGCCAGGGGAGTGTCTTTCCCACTGCAGCTAAGGGGACGTGTCCATGCTCTGCCTATCACAGGTCAGGAGGGAAATAAAAGAAGAACCAAACAAAAATCTGTACAATATCTAAGACGTCCAATATCCGGATAAATTGTTTCTAGAGAGGGCCTGTAGGTGTGGGGCAGGCTGGGGGGAAGGAGGTTTCGCTGATAGAGCCAGAGGAGTGCCCCCTGGGCTAGCGTGTGTGGTGGTGACAACAGCCGGGTGTAGTTAGAATGACGACGCAGGACCCCAACTTAAAAATTTAGCATCAACCGGTACAATTGTCAATTATGAGCTCGATCAAGTGTGGCATGACTTTTAAATGGATATTGCATGTGGTCACGTACTCCCTGGAACCCCATAGTAACCCCTTCCCTGATGTGCTAGCCCAGAACATTCTCTGCCCCAATTCGCAAGACCTTTTGGTGTTTCCGTGTGCTGACAGTGGGGATTTACCAGTGTTGTCTGAGGAGGTGGTGGACAATGGCGAGACACAGGTATCGGGGGGTGAGGTAGTTGTATGGGAAGCAAGTTACAGTGGGGACTCCTTGGGGGGACTTTCTCATGATGGGACAGATTCAACTTGGGTGGATCAGGCACAGGTACAGATCAATTTTTTTTTGTGTTTATTTAACTTTTATTTATCAAAAATAACCAGAGATATTTATTCGTCATCTTCTCTGCGCAGTCTGGAGTTGGGGTTCGTCACTTTGATGGCGAGCTGTGCCGCTCTCTCCACAATGGTCTTTAGGTTCTTAGATGAAGACGTTGTCGGCGATTTCAGCACAGAAGGACTTGTTGCTTATCAACAGAACCTGGACCTCCTTGACATTGTGGACCAGGAATTTGCGGGTGGACCAGGAATTTGCGGAACCCTGTTGGCAGCATGTGTTTGGTCTTCTATTTGCTACCGTATCCAATGTTGGGCAATATAGATACGCAGGTAATATTATTTTTCACACCTATCCCAAAAATAAAATTTACGCAGTTTGCGCAAATAAAACTGGAAACTGGAACTGGAGAGAGGGCCTGTAGGTGGACCTCCGGAAAAATTGTTTGGAGAGAGGGCCTGTAGGTGGACCTCCGGAAAAATTGTTTGGAGAGAGGGTCTGTAGGTGGACCTCCGGAAAAATTGTTTGGAGAGAGGGCCTGTAGGTGGACCTCCGGAAAAATAGTTTGGAGAGAGGGCCTGTAGGTGGACCTCTGGAAAAATTGTTTGAATAGAGGGCCTGTAGGTGGCCCTCCTGAAAAATTGTGGTAAAAGAGTACCAGTTGGACCTCTAAAAAATGGCGTTTTTTGGGTCAGCGTTAGGCAAAGACGATATGGAGGAGGAGGAGGAGTAGGAGGAGTAGAGAAGAGGAATCGGATACATAAGTAATGTTAATCTTTAGCTGCTTTCCCCCGGAGGAGATTTGAATTCCAGTGAAATCCAGGCTTTGTTCATTTTAATAAGCGTCAGCCTGTCAGCGCTGTCAGTTGACAGGCGTGTACGCTTATCGGTGATGACGCCACCAGCTGCACTGAATACCCGCTCTGACAGCACGCTAGCGGCAGGGCAGGCCAGCACCTCCAAGGCGTACAGCGCCAGTTCAGGCCATGTGTCCAGCTTTGAAACCCAGTAGTTGTATGGAGCAGAGTGATCGCTACGGACATTGGTATGGTCAGCTAGGTACTCCCTCACCATCTTCCTGTACAGCTCCCCCCTACTCTGCCTAGACTGGGGACAGGTGACAGTGTCTTGCTGGGGTGACATAAAAGTGGCAAAGGCCTTGGAGAGCGTTCCCCTGCCAGTGCTGGACAAGCTGCCTGCTCGCCTCCTCTCCCCCGCTACTTTGCCCACAGAACCATGCCCTCTGCCGCTAGCGGCGTCAGATGGGAAGAATTGTTTCAGCTTGTGCACCAGGGCCTGTTCATATCTATTCACTCTCATACTCCTTTCCTCTGCAGGGATGAGAGTGGAAAGGTTCTGCTTGTACCGTGGGTCCAGGAGAGTGAACACCCAGTAATCGGTGTTTGAAAAAATTCTTCTAACGCGAGGGTCACGGGATAGGCAGCCTAACATGAAGTCTGCCATGTGCGCCAGAGTCCCAACACGCAAGAATTCCCTCTCCTCACTGGCCTGACTCTCCATTTCCTCCTCCTCCTCCTCCAAGTCCTCCTCTTCAGCCCATACTCGCTCAAGAGTTAAGGACTGAGCGCTGGTACCCTCTACTGTCTCGCCGACATTCTCCTCCTCTTCCTCCTCATCCTCATCCCCCTCCTCCGATACGCGCTGAGAAACAGACCGGAGGGTGCTCTGGCTATCAAGCAACGTATCTTCCTCCACCGTCTCTTGTGACAAGCGCAAAGCATACGACTTGATGCTGAGCAGTGAGTTTTTCAACAGGCAAAGCAGCGGGATGGTGAGGCTGATAATGGCGGCATCGCCGCTGACCATCTGTGTTGACTCCTCAAAGTTGCTCAACA